>JANIWI010000065.1:0-81551 GCA_030705115.1 Suzukiozyma pseudoglaebosa | reverse complement strand
AATTTAAAAATTTCAATTTTAAAACCAAAATTTTTAATTTTTAAAAAAAATTTTTTTTAACAATTTAAATTTTTTTTTAAAAAAAAAAAAAAAAAAAAAAAAAAAAACTTTAAGAGAAAAAAAAGAAGGGAAAAAAAAAACCAACAAAGTCAGTTCCTTCGGCACTCGTCGGATTTGACAGACAGCAACAATATCAACACCTAGAAGCACAAATTGACATGATTGGAATCATGAATATTTATATAACTGGGTTAAAAATTGGTAAACTATATTTGCCTCTTGTATGATAGTAAATTTGTATTAATAACCGATTACATAACCTTGTCCTACACCAGGATTTTTGCATAGTGCAACAATAATCAAATATCAGAATTGGATATAGTGAAAAAACAATAGTTTGGTCCCCACACCCACACTTATGTAGGGCAGCACTTATAAAAAAAGTAGTATACTAAGTAGTTTTATTTTAAGTAGTATACTAAGTATACTACTTCTATAGTAGGTATCATGTCAATGTTTTACGCAGAACAAATATACTACGTTTAGTGTATTCTAATATATAGTCTATGGTATAGTCTATCGAATATTCTATTGTTTCTATTGTATACTCCTATTCTTATTGTATACATTTGTTGAGAAGAGAATGGTAGCGCCAACGGTTTTTGAGATGGTTCGACTAGAATGGTAAGCTTATATATCACATGGATGTTGTCAGATGTGATAATCATGTCATAATATAGTACTACATAGAAGAGAGTACTCACCAGAGTACTCTCTTCTATGCAGTTTTATTTGAGGTAAGTACCTTGATTTGTATTTAAATTCTGTTTGTATATATTACTTACACCCACATCAACTATATACATGAATTACATGAACTACATGAACTACATGAACTATGTACACTCTAAACCAAAGGGTACTAGATATACGAATAATGTTACGAATGAATTTTAAATAGAAAGAATGAATAAGTAAGGTTGGAGATAATTATCTATAGTTATAAGTGTATTCAATTTGTTTTCATCTATTTTCTCGTTTGTTTCTATTTTATTTTTTATTTTTAATTCGTGTTGTAATCGTTTTACAAAATGAAGGAAGCGGTCCACAAGTAATCACGTCATCCAAAAAATATATTTCCACTTTATAATTCTTTGCTAGTGACAATAATTGATGAACTTCATCTTGAAATGTCAGTAATAGTAATTTTAAAATCATGAAAATCATATTGTTGATGTACGGATGTATTGGGGTTTAAACAATTAGTTATATTATATTGTTTTATTGTCAGTTCCTGTTCTTTTTTTTTTTTTTTTTTAATTCCTTGTTTTACCTTATTTTTTTCTTCTTTTTTCTTTCTCGGTATTAGTCGGAAACACTGTAAAAGTTTAATTTGTTAGTTAGAAATGCTTGATATACAGAGACAACTTGTACCATTTGTACTGAGGTGATTGAATTGCAGGGTTTGTTTTTGATTTACAGAACTTTGCGAAGCACCATTTTTTCATAATCTTTGATGTTGCTGGGATTTTGTCAATAGGGGCTCGCTTGGAACACTTGCAACGTGGTAAGACAAATTTTCGGGAATGATACCCTTTTCGCACACACCAACTACCGAAAAAACAATTTGTAAGCTAGCTTTCCCATACTGATTATCTGAACCAGCATCACATTTCAAACGGGTATTATTGGTTGAACAAGTCCAATCAATTCAACATGCAACCACAAACACTGCATTGTAAAGATAACCGAAACTCAGACATATATATATATATATATATATATATGGGATTACAAACTCATCGTACACAAACGACATTTAGTACACATCACACACCACTGAAAAACACATTATATACCAAGCCTCCTACTATAATGCGCTCATACACTATCTATTTTAAACATTCATACCAACTTTTCTTGTAGTAGACATAGGTGCAAAATTCCAGCCACAATATCTTTAATATCTATCTCCAATATCTATTAAAAATGTCTAGCTACAATGTCTAGCTACAACATCTAGCACAACGACAGTTTCTACTGATAGTTTAAAAGACTCTAAATTAGTGAAGAATTCGTTGTATTTGTTCTTATTACTGAACTTATGGAGAAGTCTGTAGTGTTGAAATGTTATTATACTTTTACGCATTGTAATTTGCTTATTTGAGTATTCAATTGGAAATCTGTTCATAAATAGTGCTCAAAAACGTCCATATTAAATACTAGAACATCTTTTATAAGTAGGTCCATATTTGTTATTTTTTTTTTTTTGCTTACTTTATTACAAAGTCAAATTCTTAGACTTGCATCTTATTTGCCTGAACTCAATTTTGATGAGTGAATTATGCACTTAGAGGTCTTCGTGTCAAATAAGACTTCAATTTTAGAAGCCAAAAAATGAGCTTAATTCTATATGCTCAACTTTGTTTGGTAATATTCACAGTTTCTTGTTTTTTTGCCATCAACGAAGAAAAGTTTATCCCCAAGACAAGGAAGTATATTTGAATTATTTAATACTTTTATTAAGAGTAATATCGAAAAAACAATTTCATTGTAAATCATAAGAGTAATTTTTAATAAACTGTATCATTACAAATCATAAGACTAATTTTTAATTAACATCATCATTATAAGTCATAAGAATAATTTTTAAAAAACAGTACCATTGTAAATCATACGAATAATTTGAAAAACACTGTTTCACAATATTGGTTTTATATGATTTTTTTTTCATTTTTCTTTTTTCATTTTATTGTCTTCCCTTTACCTATCAATTTCGGTTGTCTGAATACCAAAAAGAGTATAATGCAGGGGTATTAAAAATAATTCCCTACAACAATTACCTCTTAAGGAACTAATTTAAGTCAAAACCAACAATTATGACATTTTCAATCACAAATCTTGTAAAATGTTTGGTTAGATTACAAAATGTGTTTTTATTATATTTTTTTGTAATATATAAATTCATTCTTCTCAAAGTCTAAATCAATTTCAAAAATACCACAATTTAAAATAAAAATCAACCACCCAGTAATAAGTACAATATGTAATTAAACTTACAATTTAATTTAACTATATAGACGTAAAAACTGAATTAAAAAGTATTATAATTTGACTATAGACTAAAATAATGGAAATCAATATTTTGGAATATCTATTTCAGAATCAAAGCTTTTTGATTCCTCTACTATCACCGTTTGTTTTTGTTTACTTTGAGTCAAGTAAGATGAGGCAATAAACAAGGATCCAGCAATAAATTCCATGGTTGTACCTAAAACATATTCATATACTACAAATTTAGCATTAAGACCATTGGCAGTATAATTTTGAGTTGAATAATAGTCCATATCTGGAATGAAAATTGAGATTATTCCAAAAATCCCTCTAACAATCAAAAATGGACTAGCAAACATCACTGACTTTAATGGGTAGGAATTCTGAACTTTTTCTATCAAGTAAGAATAGTAACTTACCCCAATAACAACAAAGGTTAAAACTAAGAAGAATGCTTGACCAACAGTACGACAAATTTTAGCCGTACTTTTCAAATCTGGGTCTGCATTTAATTCATCAATTGATTTACCAGCAGTTGAAGAACCACCATAAATAACAAGGACATTTGCTGCTATTAAAAGCATTTTAAAAGATCTCCAAATAGGATATTTTGCAGTTAAAACATGAAACATACTACTTGAAGGACTATCAAGAATTTCACGTTGTTGTTCCTTTGTTGGATCTAACCATGAATATCCGTATTTGTCACGTTGACCTTTAACGATAAAATGAAATCCACAATAAACCAAAGTAAAATAACCTTGTGCTCCTAAAATCAAATAAGCAATTAACCATTGGTAGTGATCAAGTCCTACTGCTGAGAAAACTACCCCACATAGTTGACTTCCAAACCGAACTAATCCATAAAAAACTAAAAAAGAATACACAGTTTTCCAACCAATTCTAAAACTATTACTAATGGCTGCAATTGTGTAAAATGTATATAAAACGAGAAAAACTAGAGCAGCAGCAGCAGCTTTTGGTGATTTAAAAGTACTCATAATATTTAAACCAAGTAATGATTAAATCATTGAACAACTTGATTATTATCTGATATTTATAGTAAGTAAGTTATTACAATCATTATACATAAGCCACCATTCAAGAAAATAAACGGAGAGTTTTACCGTCAATAAGTCAATTATAATATATTGGTTTTCAATCTTTTATCCAATAAGGTATAATTTTAAGCATCATCATGGCTGACAATTGAAATTGATAAATAATAATAACCAGGCTTAAATTACTCCGTTTCCTACGGATTTAGGTTTCAAGTATTATAAGGAAAAAATGTGAATGTACCTGAGAAATATGTCTAAAACAATAACATTACCATAGATAAAAAATTCATTACCCATATACACATAAGATACTCAAATATATATAGACATACATGTATTTATATATATATATATACTTATATATACATCTATATATTTTTAAATTATATTTCAAAGTTGATTACTGTTAGTATTAGTATACACGTTGTAAACATTAGTCAATTGTTATTCGTATTAGTAATTGTTTGCTATAACTTCTATTTTCACTTTTAGGTTTTGCCGTGTCTTTGACTGTTTAAAAAATAAAATCGATCTGATAATGCACAGTTTTGTTCCGAGTTACTCATTCAAATAATAGAAAATTTCGATCCGATTGACAATTTTTGTTAATCGCTTGTCGTAGATAATAGGTAATTATATGCTTTACACGGATCGTATCCGGATAAAATTAGGTTAACAACTTAAGAACTCCACTTTGATTGACAGTAGATGTTGAAATGAAACACAAACTGGTGGACAATTTTTTCATGGTTTCACAACTCTAAACAATTGATTCTACATACGTAAAAATGAATAGTAGTACAATACAAGGTTTGATGATTAACACTGACCTGAATGGTTCAACTTATATAAGTCGTTGACTTATTCAAGTCGCGACTATTGTGGAAATAAGAAACCCTATAAGCATATTTATTAGACCCTTGAAGGATATTTATTAGACCCTTGAAGGATATTTATTAGTCCCTTGAAGGATATTTATTAGACCCTTGAAGAATACTCTTCGTTATATATAAAGTTTTCTTTTTTTTTCTAATTATATTTGGCCCATATGGATATGAAGTAAAAGTTGGCATTTTGCAACTATCCATTCGAAACCTTTTGAGACATCATCAGTATTACATTTGAATTCGATTGTAAGGCTAACCGTAAATATTTAAGCCATAAAACTTTGGTGCCTGAAAAAGTTGAGCAAAAATCATAACATCAAGAATCTCAGTATGATTCAGTATGATTTTCCAAAAGAGAAGATTCCACTGAGATTACATTTAACGCTCATCTGTCTGTTTACCTCAAATATTGTACTACATTTAATGTAAACAAGATTGTAAAAATAACTCTGATTGTAAGCAATTGTACATCATTCAAAGTGTCAGATCGAGGATTATTATTACTATTATTGAGTAGTCGTATAGAATCATGGAATGGCTATAGTTAATGGAATCTAATCAGAGTTTTGGCAGTGATGGTTAGTGATTAAAACTTGAGTTGGAAACCAACTTTTCAAATCAAGTGTACAACTCATTTGTAGTGTTTATATTAAACAAACACTGAGTTTTTCTCTAAAGGTTATCATACCTTTCAGGTTACTAAGAACCATGTCCAGGAGAACCAGATTTAAAAAGAAGTATAACATTTTTGCTAAAGTTAACTTCGAGATTTTAAATAATCCCAATCACAAACGGTCAGACTAAAAACACTTGAAACTTTTTCATTATTTGCAACAAAGTCATTAGGCTCATTAATGACTTGCAATTATATAATTCGGTATGTTTTGAAGTAATTGGGGCCTACGTCTAAAAATGAAAATAATTGAAAATCAGATTAGATTTGAAAAGGTAAATAAAATAATAAAAGAAAAGATAATTTCTTTACAATTGAAATCTTTTGAAACGTAAGTCTCTCAGTCTCTCAGCGTTTGTATAAAGTGTGTGCAACAACTTGAATTACTGAGAACTTTTGCTCACACCAGATGAAATACTTCTCATGACAATTTGTAAGTAAATTCAATGCGGCTGGAGCTAAGAGTTGGACTCATTCAACACTTAAACTGTGCGCAAAGTCTTGTTATCTTCTTAATAAATCTTTCACTGAAATAGTTGTTGAACATAACATTTTCACCCCATAAATTTACGGGTTCGTATGTCTGAAGACACGGAAACTAAAGGGTCATTGCTATTGGCGTGGCAGGTAAAAGATAAGCATTGTTTGGTGATAGGTTCAGGAAATGTAGCCTTAAGTAGAATAGTTCATTTGGTAAGAGCTAATGCTAAAATCACGGTTATAACTGGAGAAGGTAATATTGACCCAGAAATTTTACAATTGAATAAACAAGGGAAAATCTTCAAGTTGATAAGTCGAAATTATCAACCCAGCGATCTCACAATGTATGAGGATTCCAACTTAAATTTGAAAAATTTGGATTTAGATAATTTGTCACCAGAAGTGTACGAAAAAATTGATAACTATGTCTACAATCAAAGATTTGAAACAGTTTGTTGTTGTATTGATGATTACGATACCAGCTTGAAAGTGTATTATCAGTGTAAGCTCTTGAAATTAAATGTTAACATTGCTGATAAACCAAAATACTGTGATTTCTATTTTGGCTCAATGTATAATCAAAAAAATTTACAAATTATGGTATCTACAAATGGGAAATCCCCAAGACTCTCAAAGATTGTCAAAGATAGGATTGCAAAGGAATTTGATGACATCGATTTAAATAAAGCGGTAGAGAATTTAGGATTTGTTAGATCAAGATTAAAGATTCACGTCCCTATCAATGAAAATGACGTTGAAAGTATTGAGGATAGAATGAATTGGGTGAAAACTTTGACTGATTTTTTCAGTTTAAGACAATGGAGTGAGCTTGATTTAATTTCATCACATGAAGATAACAAATATATTTATGTGGATAATATCGTTAAATATTTTCCCGGTTTTCCTCCAAACGATTTTGAAGAGTTTAAGAAGATTTTACCAATTATTGATCCTGATTTTCAAATTGGTAAATTGAGTATTAAGGATTGAACCGGGATCAAGATTGAAAATAGAATATTTTTACTTTGCTTGTACATTCTAGTAATGCAATTCCGCATTAATGTTGATGAGCTTCTTTTCTAATCTTCTGAAATTAATTTTTACTTTCCGAAATGGGAATGCAATAAAAACTTCACATATTTTGCTGAGTTGATTTATAGAGAAAATAGTTTGAGTTGTATTACAAAACTCATACAAAAATTATTTTTGTTTTACTTTTTGAAATTGTATATGTAGCGTTATTTTTATTTAACCTATAGTTTCACTGTACTTATGTCAATATCTTCATGAACAAAAACTTTATCTCCACCAGCGCCTTTGTATTCACTTGCTATATGTCCATTTCCCCTTAATTGATATTGATAACTCATCAATCCTTCTAAGCCTACTGGGCCTCTCGCATGAATTTTATTAGTAGAAATACCGACTTCAGTACCAAAACCATATCTGAAACCATCAGCAAAACGAGTAGAACAATTCCAATAAACCCCGGCAGAATCGATTCCTTGTAGAAATTTTTTAGCAGTTGCTTCATTTTCAGTTATTATACATTCAGTATGTTTAGAAGAATGTAAATTAATATGAGAGATGGCATCTTCAACATTTTCAACCAATTTCACAGAAATATCAAATGAAAGATACTCTTTATCAAAAGCATCAGCATCAGCTTTTTTAATAAACTCTTGATTTAAGTTAGTAACATAATCAAACAATTCAGGAGTTATATGAACAGTAACTTTTGAGTCAATTAATGAAGATAAAATTTCATTTATTTGAGTTTTTGTTATATTTTTGTTTAATAACAATTGTTCGACTGCATTACAACCAGCAGGATAATTTGTTTTTGAATCAACAATGATTCTTTTTGCTTTTTCAAGATCAAAATTATCATCAACGTAAATTGAGCAAATTCCATCAGCATGACCCAATACTGGAATTTTTGTATTACTTTTGATATTGCGAACTAATTCATTTGAACCTCTAGGAATGACTAAATCGATATATTTGTCTTGATGCAATAAACCAGAGACATCATCACGAGATTGTATTAACTGAATAGCAGCCTTTGGAACATTGGTTTCATTTTGTAAACAAGAATTTACTATATCACTCATAGCTTTAAAAGTTTGATACGATTCTTTCCCACCTTTCAAGATGGCACAATTACCAGATTTAATGGCTAAGGCGGTAATATTAGCAATGACTTCTGGTCTGGCTTCAAAAATAATTAGCAATACTCCAATTGGAGATGTAATCCGATACAAATTTAAATCTTCATCTAATTTTTTGGCAAATGTAACTTTCCCCACTGGATCTGGTAAGTTTGCTACATCAAGAATGCCTTGTAACATAGACTCGAATTTGCCATTATTTGATAAATCTAATCGTTTAATCAATGATGGGGACAAATTTTGGTTTGCAGCATTTTCCATATCAATTTTATTAGCTGCCAATATATCAGTTTTTTTTGCAGCTAAGGCATGATGAATTTTCAGTAAAGCTCCCGATCTTTCGTCATTTGAAAGTGTCTTTAGCACTGAGAACGCTGCATTGGCATCTCTAGCAATAGTTTCAGCACTCATGTTGCAAATAGATAAATAGCTGATTTTTCATCATGACTCAAATATGAAAAAAAAAAAAAATTAAAAAATAAAAAATTATTAATCGTATGCATCCTGCATATGGTTTAGACTATAATCTAATCACTGTCATAAGTGAAAGAAACGAATTTATTTAACAAATAAAATGGAGTTTAGATGTAAGTTATGGACTTATTATATTGATAATTAGATGCAAGTAAGTAAACAAAAAATTAAAATGCAAAATTATTTGTAAAAAAATTCTTTCCTGGTGATTAAACAAGAAAAGTGTCTAAATACTTGTGTGATGATAAGTTAGACTTGTTGTTGTGTTATATTATTTTATTGATGGTAAGGAATGATTCTAAAGTTTAGATATTTTTATGAAACTTTGAAGGTTGCAAATATAAAATAGTACTAGTAGATTTTTAAGACAGTAATTTTCTTACTAATTCTTACATCAAATCTTAATATACTACTTTATCCTGAGTAACTAAATATTATACATTCTCCACGATTTTCAACTACTAATAACTATAACCATTGCTTTATCCATTATAGAATTTTATTACGCTTTTGGGTATACATATATATTTGCTTTGCCCTGATATCAATTGAATCTCTTGTTTGGAATCAACTACTTTTAATTTTTCAATACATACTATGTTTGAAAACAAAAAGAAGATTTGATTCTAGTCTATATCAATACAAATAACAGAACGCATATATTATAAAATGACAGAAGATCATACGTATAATAAAATCACAGAAGATCATATATATGATGAAATCAATAAGAGGTAGCGAATAGTTAATGATAAATAGTTTGCATACAAAAAGTAACAATCACAAAAACAATTACTACAACAACAAGTACAACCAATTTCAGCAAATCATTAGTTCCATTTCAATTCCTACTTAATTGTTTAAATTACCCAATCACTCTTCCCAATGATTTAATTTGGCTTACTTGTATTGAATAAGTTTCCCTTCTATTTGAAAGCCCACGACATTTGGTGTGAAGTCAAGATGCGACATCACGACATTATGCTAAACACGCCAACTGATGTTACAGCCATTTTAATAGCCCAGAAGAATTATTCACCAAGTTTGAATTGACAATATTAACATAAAAAATCGGTATTTACAGTTCAACATTTCTTTTTTCATATTTGGGTACTAGCTCAAATTAATTGAAATGTCAAGTAATCGAAAAAACCCTGATGATTCATCGAATAATCCATTTCAAGATTCAAATAACTTAATTGATTTGGATCTAGATACATTGAATGATCAATTGAGTAATCCTTATACCGCTACTTTTAACGGAATAAATCAAAATCAACATTTCAATCATGATAATCCGTTCGAGGATAATTTTGTTTTGACAGATGATGACGATGACGAAGAAGATGATGATGTTGATAATCATCGTCATGGGAAAGATTCATTACATCCTCGTCAAGTACCTTTGCTAAATACTGCAAATCCAGCTCCCCCAAGAAAAACTGGACTTTTCGGTAGTAATGAAGGGAATACTTACATCGGTATGAATGGTTTTGATAATGGTACTAACATTGATAATGGAGATGCCCAGATTCGACAAAAGGGAAAATCTTTCGATATAAGAAAGATTTATCATAATATCAAATCCAAGTTTACAAAATCTAATCATGATATAGACTCTACTGCTAGACTAGGTCCAAGACAAATATATTTGATGAATCATCAACAAAATTCTCAATTCTCGTATTATGGTAACCATATATCAACTACAAAATATAATTTTGCAACATTTTTACCAAAGTTCTTGTTTGAACAATTTAGCAAATATGCTAATTTATTTTTTTTAATTACTTCTGTAATTCAACAAGTTCCAAATGTTTCTCCCACTAATCGATTTACAACCATTGGTACTTTGATTATTGTGCTTACGGTATCCGCTATAAAAGAAATAATGGAAGACATAAAACGTGCTAATGCTGATAAAGAATTAAACAATACAAAAGTTTTAGTACTAGATCCCAATACTGGTACATTTCATGTAAGAAAATGGATTCAAGTTCAAGTTGGTGATATTGTTAAAGTCCAGAATGAAGAAGCATTTCCTGCCGATTTATTATTATTGGCTTCCTCTGAACCAGAAGGTTTATGCTATATTGAAACCGCTAATTTAGATGGTGAGACCAACTTGAAAATTAAGCAATCTAAATCAGAAACTTCTCATTTAATTGATCCTCACAATTTAGTTTCAGAATTATCAAGATCGGAAATATTATCAGAACAACCAAATTCTTCTTTATATACTTATGAAGGTAATTTGAAGAATTTCGCTGGAAAATCACAAATTCCCTTATCCCCAGATCAATTATTATTAAGGGGTGCAACATTAAGAAATACTCAATGGATTCATGGTGCAGTTGTTTTCACAGGTCACGAAACGAAATTAATGCGTAATGCTACTGCAACCCCTATTAAACGAACTGATGTTGAGAGAATCATTAATTTACAGATTATCGCATTGTTTTGTATTTTGATTTTATTATGTTTGATATCTTCGATAGGTAATGTTATCAAAGTATCTATTAATAGAAATTCTAGTAGTTATTTACATTTGGAAAATGTCAACTTAGCAAGTTTGTTTTTTTTGGACATTTTAACTTACTGGATTTTATTTTCAAATTTGGTTCCAATTTCTTTATTTGTAACTGTTGAACTAATCAAATATTATCAAGCTTATATGATTGGGAGTGATTTAGATATGTACTATGAAGAAACTGACACCCCAACTGGTGTTCGTACATCATCCTTAGTTGAAGAATTGGGTCAAATCGATTATATTTTTAGCGATAAAACCGGTACATTGACCAGAAACATAATGGAATACAAAGCTTGCTCTATCGGAGGAAAATGTTACACTCAAGAGATTCCCGAAGATGGGCATCCACAAATGATAGATGGTATTGAAATTGGATTCCATACCTACGAAGAAATGCACCGTGATTTAGCTGATACTGGATCGCAACAATCTGCCATTATTAATGAATTTTTTACATTATTGAGTACTTGTCATACAGTTATACCAGAGATGGATGATAGTACTGGTAAAATTAAGTATCAAGCTGCCTCTCCAGATGAGGGTGCATTAGTGCAAGGTGCTGCAGATTTGGGGTATAAATTTACTATTCGTAGGCCAAAAGGTGTCACCATCGAGAATACTCTTACTGGAACTAGTGCAGAATATGAATTGTTAAACATTTGTGAATTCAATTCTACTAGAAAGAGAATGTCAGCTATATTCAGATGTCCAGATGGTGTAATCCGACTTTTTTGTAAAGGTGCTGACACTGTAATTTTGGAAAGATTATCTAAAGCTGAACCTCAGCCATTTGTTGATGCAACTTTGCGTCATTTGGAAGATTTTGCTGTTGAAGGTTTAAGAACATTATGTATTGCGTCAAGAATTGTACCAGACAAAGAATATGAAGTTTGGTCTGCCAAATATTACGAAGCTTCAACTTCGATGGAAGATAGAAGTGATAAAGTTGATGCTGTAGCTGAACTAATTGAAACTGACTTATTTTTATTGGGTGCGACCGCAATTGAAGATAAATTGCAAGATGGGGTACCAGAAACTATTCAAACATTACAAGAAGCAAATATCAAGATTTGGGTATTGACTGGAGACAGACAGGAAACTGCAATCAATATTGGTATGTCATGCAAACTTTTAAGTGAAGATATGAATTTATTAATTGTGAATGAAGAAAACAAAATGAATACGAGATTGAATCTTCAAGAGAAATTGACTGCCATTCATGAACATCAAGTTGATATGGAAGATCCTTCTTTCGACTCTTCTTTAGCCTTGATTATTGATGGTCACTCTTTAGGATACGCATTAGAACCAGAATTGGAGGATATGTTTCTCGAATTGGGTACTTTTTGTAAAGCAGTTATTTGCTGTCGGGTGTCACCATTACAAAAAGCATTGGTCGTTAAAATGGTTAAACGAAAGAAGAAAGGGTCTTTATTGTTAGCAATTGGTGATGGTGCGAATGATGTTTCTATGATTCAAGCTGCCCATGTTGGAGTTGGTATCAGTGGATTAGAAGGAATGCAAGCAGCAAGAAGTGCTGATGTATCTATTGGACAATTCAAATTTTTGAAGAAATTATTGTTGGTTCACGGGGCTTGGTCATACCAACGTATTTCTACAGCTATCTTGTATTCATTTTACAAAAACATTGCATTGTATATGACCCAATTTTGGTTTGTTTTCATCAATTTTTTTTCTGGTCAGTCTATAGCTGAATCCTGGACATTGACTTTATATAATGTGCTTTTCACGGTACTTCCACCATTAGTATTGGGTGCTTTTGACCAATTTGTTAGTGCAAGATTATTGGATAGATATCCACAATTATATAAACTTGGACAAGAAAAACGATTCTTCAATGTTACTATATTTTGGGGTTGGGTATTGAATGGATTTTATCATTCAGGTATCATCTTTTTATGTTCATGCTTCATTTATGCAAATATGGCAACATTATCAAATGGGTTACTTTCAAATAATTGGTCTTGGGGTGTTGCCATATACACAACCAGTACATTAACGGTGTTAGGTAAAGCAGCATTAGTTGTTACAATGTGGACCAAATTCACACTCATTGCTATTCCCGGGTCGTTCTTATTATGGCTTATTTGGTTTCCAGGTTATGCTACAATTGCACCATTAATTCATGTTTCCAAAGAATACAAAGGAGCATTATCGGCAACATACCCATCCTTAGGTTTTTGGTCAATGATCTTTGGGGTGTCTATTTTATGTCTTTTGAGAGACTTCTGTTGGAAGTTCTTCAAAAGAAGTTACAGTCCTGAAAGTTATCATATGGTTCAGGAAATACAAAAATATAATATCCAAGATCATAGACCCAGAATGGAACAATTTCAAAAGGCTATCAGAAAAGTTAGACAAGTTCAAAGAATCAAGAAGCAAAGAGGTTTCGCTTTTGCCCAAGCTGACAATCAAGATCAAGAAAAACTTTTGAGATTATACGATACCACCAAAAAGAGAGGAGCGTTTGGTGAAATCCAAGAAACTACTTAGTGTTTAAACGACTTTTTGTATAAATACTTCTTTAATATCACATCTAATATACATACAAAAATTTTGGTTCATTTACACGACTATATAAATTTTTAAATAGTTTGATATAAAGACAAGATTAGTAGAGATTAACTATGGCAGAAGAACCAAGCAAGGTCGACTCCAAGTCTTCTAAATTGGCAGAGGAAGGTTCTGGTTTAGCTACACCATCAGTAAATATGACAGCAAAGAATGCTACTGCTTCATCTCAACCTGAAAAGAAAGCGTTGACAAATAAAGAATTGAAAGAATTGAAGAAACAAGAGAAAGCCGCCAAACGGTCAGCTAAAAAAGTTGCTATTGGTATCTCTCCTGAGCAGCAACAACAAATTGCTCAACAAAAGATTGAAAAAAAGAAAGCTGCAACAGCTACTCAAGTAAAGAAACAATTGGATCAAACTGTGATAAAGGATGTGAAAAAGATACCGTCGATGTTTAGTCATCTAGAAACAAGAGAACAAAGAAACGCAGCATCACCTACGATTTCCCATATTGTTCATCCAGCGATCCTTGCATTGACTTTAAAATATTCTACATACAAAATAGTTGGTTCAATTACAAGATTAAAAGCAATGTTACAAGCATTTAAGGAAGTCGTCAAAGATTATAAAACTCCATCCAATACAACTTTGACAAGAAATTTAACTGGACACTTATCAAATCAAATTGAATATTTAACAACTGCAAGACCATTATCAGTATCGATGGGTAATGCCATTAGATGGTTGAAACAAGAGATATCTCATATTTCAATAGACACTTCCGATCAACAAGCCAAAATAGATATATGTAACAAAATTGATGATTTTATCAAAGAAAAGATTGAATTATCTGATCAAGTCATTGTTGAAAATACAGCAAAACATATTGAAGATGGGTCAACTATTTTGACATTTGGTCATTCTCAAGTATTGGAATCCTTGTTTAAGCATTGTGTTATAAATCAACATAAAAAGTTCAATTTAATTATAGTTGATTCAAGACCATTATTTGAAGGAAAAAAATTGTTAAATAATTTGGTCAATACCAATTATGATCCAAATGGGGAAGCTGAATCAGAAGTTGAATCAATTGCTAGTAGTCGTAGTTTGAAAGATCATCCAATCACGCAAAACAATTTAAAGATCACTTATGTATTAATAAGTTCTTTAAGTTCATCAACCCTTGAAGATGTCGATTGTGTTCTTTTAGGTGCACACGCAATGCTTTCCAACGGACGTCTTTATTCGCGAGTTGGTACCGCATTAATCGCCATGATGGCCTATACCAGAAATATCCCTGTTTTAGCATGTTGTGAATCAGTTAAGTTTTCCGATAAAGTTCAATTAGATTCAGTGACCACCAATGAACTCGCTGATCCCGATGATTTAGTCCAAGACATTGACTCTAAGAGACCACCCCAGAAGAAATCATTTGCAATGGAACAATTCATTAAAAATTTCGAAACTTTACAACAATCTCAACAAAAACCCAAACCAAATCAACAAAAGCGAAATGAGATTGCCCCTGAAACTATCGATCAGAACAAGCAACCTTTAGAGAATTGGAAAAATATGAAAAATGTCAGTATATTGAATCTAATGTATGATTTAACTCCGCCAGAGTATATCAAAAAAGTCATTACTGAATTGGGAGCTTTACCTCCATCATCAGTTCCTGTTATTTTACGTGAATATAAAAATACTTGAATTCTACTAATTTGATTACTTGATAAATAGTAAATACTAATAAAATTGCTTATAGATTATCAACTTTCTAAAATTTGGTATAGATTGTAAACCGTTTGTCAAAAAAAAAAAAAAAATATACATATTTTGACGCACCTACCAAATTTGATTTTACAACCAAACACATTGTAAATTTTGCCACCAGTTAATGATAGTTTTCTCTTTAGCTAAGTGAGTTGTGAAGATCAATGGCTGAAGTAGAGTTATCATTGATAAACAAGGTAGAGCTTCGAATAGCATTGGCGTCGAATGATGATCAATTTGAACAATCATTGAAGTCATATTTAGCACCAATATTATTGAAATTAGCTAGCCCTCATGCTGAAGTCAGAAAATCAGTATTGAAGATCATCCAGAACTTGATTCCTAGAATTAGCGCTGCTAGTACTATCAAATTGCCAGTTGAAGCTTTATTGGATCAAGTGAAAACTCCAAAAGTTCAACCTAATACTGACCCATCGTCAGTGAGATTGTATTCGCTATTATTTATTTCTCGAGGTATAGACAGACTTGATAATGATGAGAAACGAGCAATTGTCCCCAAAGTCATTGAAAATATGGAAATTTATTCTTCTGACGTTTCAGCTAGACTATTTAATATATTATGCAAATTGTTGCAATCTTGGAAAAATCCTGAGTTTGGTACTCCTGAGTATGCTAATATGAAGCAATTCTTTGGATTTGACAAGAGCCCTCTTACAGAAAAGTTTTTATCTAACAAGATCAGTGAGTTTTTCATGTTGCAGCCTAATGCGACTAATAACACAATTAACATGGATGGTCTTGGTCCAGATCAAATTCAATTTTTTACTTTGAAAGCCGGGGTTGTCTATAAAACACAAAAAGAAGTTTTCGAGGTGAAAACTAAATTATTGGATTTTCTAAAATCGGGATTTGATGATTCCAATTTATGGAAACCTCTCTTAATTGCTTCAGTGGATTCGTCATCTGCAATAAATGATCAGGCTTTAATATCGTTCAAAAAGTTAAAAGTCAACTTTGATGATGACTCTATTGTTGACGAAATGGTCAAAATGTTCATTGGTTCTGAATCAGTTCCACCAGTAAAATCGACTATGCAAGAAAAGATTGTTCAATTACTATCAAAGGGGACGAACATTTCAAAGCATCCCAATTTTGAAACATTTGTTACTCTAGGCTTAAACTCCGATAATGGTAGAGTAAAGTTTAGTACGTTACAATTGTTAAAATTTTTAAGTCAAGATGATGGGAAATCCCTACCATCTTTGGATGACTTTAATAAGAATATGGCAGCTCAATTAAAGAATAGTATTATGGAGGACGGCTGGCCAAGAATTTCCCCTGAAGGTGTTGCCACTATTAGTCAAAGACTGTTACAATATGAGGCGCTTGGAAATATCTTGAGATCAAATCCCAGCTTGTTCATCAAAGATTTGAACTACGTAAAATTTCTATTTGAATCATTAGAAGGTGAGATTGCTGATCATCGGAGTGTCATCCAAGATGCGCTTTCGCGTCTAGCAGTTCACTTACCTAATTTAAGCACTGGGTCCAAACAAGACTTGAAATCCATTATTCGAAAATATCTTTTAATTCAAAACAGCACTAGTGATAACATTGATTCATGTCGATATATTGCAATAAAGTATACAAATAGTGCATATCCCTTTAATGATTCTGAAGCTAGATATTTTTGTATACTAGGAACCGCAAAAGAAAACAAATCTGATACAATTGAAGAAGCAAACAAAGGATTACATCCTTATTGGTTTAATATTTTGCAATCTTCGAATACATTGGAATTCAAATCCACTACAGATCTTTTGGGTCAAAATTCGCTGGTTAGCTTCCCTGGCTTTTCTGATTTTGTTGGAGTTATATATTCTGAAATTGAAGCTTTAAAAATGACAGAAAATGCCGTTATTTTCAAAGTAATGAGCAGGGTTATCGAATTTGCGTTTCAAACACTTGTCATGCAATCAATTAAAGATCAAACCACTGTCGTAGTTACTGATGAAGATTGGTCTGTTAGGTTGAACAACGCAGTAGATCTGGACAAAGCTGTGAGATTATTTTTGATAGCGCAAATCAAGTCCATTGTAGATTCAGATGTTGCTATGGATGACGAAGATACAGGGGAGAATTCTTATGTTCAATACTTGTACGTTATATTGAATGCATTAAGTGGACAATATCATAGCTTAGAAGCAAGTGTCCTTTTTACAGAAATATTTTCGAAACTATTATCAATGTCGCCTCCTAGCGTGATTGGTAAATTAACAAGCAAAACCACAATCTTAATGAATTTATTAAAAACAAAGACACTTAGTGATGTGTCGATCTCTCAAGTATGTAAATCTATTGGGATTATAGCAAGTCATCCAGACTTAAGTGATTCATTTATTGTTTCTATCTTTGATGAATTGAATATCAAAAATGCTCCAAAACATCTAGTTAAAGGTATGATACTAGCATCAAGCTATATTGTTTCTGGTTTATTTCTTAGGCAAAGGATATCAGTGTTGCCTCTCGACTATTTAAAACATTATCTTGATTGTTTGCTCGATCTATTTGGAGATGCAACTTATTACTCGACTATTTTAGAAGGTGTGTCTCAAATGTCTATTTTTGGAGTCTTGGGTCCAGTAGTTAATCAAGATCTAAAATCTTATCTGGAGAAGTTTATAGATTTGGTTAATCCTAAAGCTAAAAAATGTGACGAAAAGTCAGTTTTGGCGTTGGCTTACCTTTCTTTATGTCAATCTCCGGAGGCTAAGAATGTAGAGGGATTGAATGAATTTGAAGAAATTTTATATGAAACCCATGTATCGAAGCAAGTTGAATTTACTTTCACAAGTGGTGAGGCATTCCTGATTTTGGTAGCAGGGTGGGAAGCAAAAAACTTACAAAAGGAAATGGATATACAGGGTGAATGTATCAAGTATGTGCCAGCTAATACCTCTAGATTGCATGTGGTATTAGAATTAGTGCTCAAAGCTTGCTCAAATACCAAACCATCGTTGAGAAAAGCAGGGTGTATTTGGCTTTTATCCTTAGTTCAATTCTGTGGGAATTTACAAGAGATCAACGAAAAAGCACCCCAAATTCATGTGGCATTTATGAGGTTTCTTTCTGATCGTGATGAATTGATTCAAGAATCAGCCTCAAGAGGATTAAGTATTGTCTACGAGATGGGAGACCTTGAATTGAAGGATACTTTAGTCAGAGGTTTACTTAAATCATTTACAGACACCAATGCTGCATCGAAATTAGCAGCTGGATCTGTCGACCAAGATACTGAATTATTTGATAAAGATGTTTTAAAGACTAATGATGGTTCGGTATCAACCTATAGAGATGTTTTGAATTTAGCTACCGATGTAGGTGACCCGAGTTTGGTGTATAAATTCATGTCTCTAGCAAAGTCTTCAGCATTGTGGTCATCTAGGAAAGGTATTGCTTTTGGTCTTGGATCAATTTTATCAAAATCGTCATTGGATCAGTTATTGGTTGATAATAAATCCTTGTCAAGCAGATTAATTCCTAAATTATTTCGATACAAGTATGATCCAATAACATCTGTACAACAATCTATGAATGTGATTTGGAACACTTTAATCAAGGACACACCTAAAACCGTTAGAGAAAATTTTGACATAATTCTACAAGAATTATTGAAAAGTATGGGAAACAAGGAATGGAGAACAAGAGAAGCTAGTACTGCCGCTCTTAATGATTTATTGCAAATTGTGCCACTAGAACAATATGAAGAAAAACTTGAAGATATTTGGAACATGAGTTTCAGAGTGTTGGATGACATTAAGGAGAGTGTGCGTCGGGAAGGAACTAAACTAGTAAAGTCTTTAATATCAACATTGATGAGAACTATCGAAGACAAAGAAACCGGATCCGACAAATCAACTGAGGTTTTAGGTAAATTGATTCCGTTATTTTTGGGTAACAAAGGCTTGTTGAGCGATTCTGAAGATGTTAAAGATTTTTCCTTGAAAGCAATTTTGAAAATTTGCAAGATTGGTGGTGAATCAATTAAGCCATTTGTTCCCACAATGATAGGAAATTTTGTTAACTTGATGTCAACAATGGAACCTGAAGCAATTAATTATTTGATATTAAATGCTGATAAATATAATTTGCAACATGATGATATTGATGCTAAGAGATTACAAAGTCTTGGTGCTTCCCCAATGATGAATGCTATTGAAAAATTATTAAACTTATTGGATGATAGCAACATGGATGGATTTATCAGTAAATTACAATCTTCTATCAAAAAATCGATAGGGTTGCCTTCAAAGGTATGTGGCTCGCGAATTTTGGTAACTTTGATCACTTCTCATTATGAATTAACTAAACCATATGGAGATAAATTGTTTAAGATTGCTATACTGCAAATCAAAGATAAAAACTTAACTATTGCATCATCATATGCTACAGCTGCTGGCCACCTTTGTCGAATTGCTTCAATATCTGCAATAGTTGACTACTCAGAACATATCAATAAATTGTATTTTGAAAGTGAAGATGAAAAGGGTCGGCAGCTAGCTTCAATATCGAGTGAAAATGTTGCTAAATATAGTGCGGATAAATTTGAAAGTGTTGCCCTGGCATTTCTACCATTGGTATTCATTGGTAAACATGATGATTGTGTATCAGTTAAAACCAATTTCGAAAGAGAATGGAATGAAAACACTAGTGGCAACAATAATTCAATTAAATTGTACTTGAGTGAAATTGTGGCATTCCTCCAGAAATACATTAATAGCAACAAATTCGAAATAAGAAAAACTTTGGGAAAATCCATTAGTGACTTAGCTAACTCTTTTAATACGTTGAATGATTTGCCTGGGGAAACAATCAAGAGGTTGATCGATATTTTGATTGAGGCAAATAATGGAAAATCATGGAATGGTAAAGAATCTGTTTTAGAAGCATTGGTAGTATTCTCAATAAAAGCCAAAGAGCCGTTGAAAGATTACCCCACGTTATTAAATGAAATATTCCGTGTAATGACTGTTGAAAGTAAACGTAAAAATAAACAGTATCAAAAGCATGCTGTTTTGCTCTTAGGAAGATTCATTCACGAGTTTCCTCAGGAAGAATTGGTAGATACTTACATGGAGATTATGAATCAATTTTTACTGGATAGTTACTATGTTTCTGTTCATAATGCTGGAGACTCGGACGATGAGGATGATATGGATATTGAAATAAAGTTAACACCGAAACAAAATTTAGAAATGGAAGAATCCAAATTGAAATTTTTGAAGAATTTATCTATAAGTCTTAGTCAAGAAATTAATACTAAGTTAGTGAATTTTATTTTCAAAAAATATTATCAAGCCTTTGAGAGCAAAGTGATTGAAGTTACTTGGAGAAGCAAAATCGGAATAAGTGATTCATTATCAAGCGTAGTAAAGTTTTTGATTGAAAATGGAAAAAGTCTTACATCTCAATCAAATGAAATACTATATGAAAATTGGCAGCAATTGCGAAACCAGTGCCTTGATCTAAAAAATATTGAAAAAGTAAAAATTCAATTTATTCGATTTTCGAATCAATTGATGAGTTACTATAATGAAGTATATGAGGTTGAAAAATCGAAACAAATCATGGACTCATTAAAGAAATATGAAGAAGTAGAATCTTCAAATATCATCAAGACTGAACTTGCTAGGGTGCTTGCAGAAAAATGATTGTATATACATTAAATAAAGAAAAAGTTATTTTGATCTTGAATCAATGGATAATGCAAATTCTTGAATTAAACTACTAATTGAGTTGGAGCTTTGCATTCAAGACGTTTTATAGTTTGGCTGTATTATTTCACTAGATTTTTATAGAATTTTTAGAGATCAATAGTAGACTTTAAGAATAAGGACTGTAGGAAATTGAATTCATACCATGGAAAAAAACTACAAAAATAATTTATGGAGTATCATATATTACCAAAATTTACTAAATAAGGTATATAGAGAAGACATTCATAACACTATAAAACTATCTTAACAATAGATTAACAATTGAATCAGTTACCACCTCTCAATCTCAAGACTAAATGTAAAGTTGATTCTTTTTGGATATTATAGTCAGAAAGAGTTCTACCATCTTCTAATTGTTTACCAGCAAAGATTAATCTTTGTTGATCTGGTGGAATACCTTCTTTGTCTTGAATTTTAGATTTAACATTGTCGATAGTATCTGAAGATTCTACTTCTAATGTAATGGTTTTACCGGTTAAAGTTTTAACGAAAATTTGCATACCACCTCTCAATCTCAAGACTAAATGTAAAGTTGATTCTTTTTGAATATTGTAATCAGAAAGAGTTCTACCATCTTCTAATTGTTTACCAGCAAAAATTAATCTTTGTTGATCTGGTGGAATACCTTCTTTATCTTGGATCTTGGATTTAACATTGTCGATAGTATCTGAAGATTCTACTTCTAATGTAATTGTTTTACCAGTTAAAGTTTTAACGAAAATTTGCATACCACCTCTCAATCTCAAGACTAAATGTAAAGTTGATTCTTTTTGGATATTATAGTCAGAAAGAGTTCTTCCATCTTCTAATTGTTTACCAGCAAAAATTAATCTTTGTTGATCTGGTGGAATACCTTCTTTATCTTGGATCTTGGATTTAACATTGTCGATAGTATCTGAAGATTCTACTTCTAATGTAATTGTTTTACCAGTTAAAGTTTTAACGAAAATTTGCATACCACCTCTCAATCTCAAGACTAAATGTAAAGTTGATTCTTTTTGGATATTATAGTCAGAAAGAGTTCTTCCATCTTCTAATTGTTTACCAGCAAAAATTAATCTTTGTTGATCTGGTGGAATACCTTCTTTATCTTGGATCTTGGATTTAACATTGTCGATAGTATCTGAAGATTCTACTTCTAATGTAATTGTTTTACCAGTTAAGGTTTTAACGAAAATTTGCATACCACCTCTCAATCTTAAAACTAAATGTAAAGTTGATTCTTTTTGGATATTATAGTCAGAAAGAGTTCTACCATCTTCTAATTGTTTACCAGCAAAGATTAATCTTTGTTGATCTGGTGGAATACCTTCTTTGTCTTGAATTTTAGATTTAACATTGTCGATAGTATCAGAAGATTCTACTTCTAATGTAATGGTTTTACCAGTTAAAGTTTTAACGAAAATTTGCATGTTTTACTATTGATAATTAAACAAATTGTTATTTCTGGTGGCAACTTTGGCCTATTTATATTTGTGGAAATTTCCTCCCCTATTAATTTCTTTTTTTTGCTAGCATAATCTTCACGTGACATCTGTCGTCACTCAAAAAGAAAAAAAAAAGAAAAAATAATAAACTAGATAAAAATAAACCTCAAATTCTAGCCGCCTGTAAATTTTCATTACTATAAGGAAAATCGTACCATAAGAATGCAAATAACAATGCAAGTGTATTTATATTAGTATAGAGTTAGACACCACTATTAATTGGTTCGTTGTTGTAGTAGTTGTAATAATAGTTTTTGTTCTTGTAGTTGTTGTAATAATAGTTTTTGTATTTGTAGTATTAGTTGTAATAATAGTTTTTGTTGTTGTTGTGGTTGCTTTTTAATTGTTTTCATTACAGTATAAAATCTTACTTAACTATTGTATAAATTTATATCTATTAAATAAAATTGTAACTCTGGTGTTCTTTGTATTGGGTTTCTGTTGTGTTTTTTACCTGGTAGTTTACATGGTAGTTGTTTTCTCCTCTTTTTGTTACTCCTGTGTTTGTTTCTTCTTTTCTTCTTGTCTCTTCCCTCTTGTTATTATTCTTGTCTCTTCCCTCTTGTTATTATTCTTGTCTCTTCCCTCTTGTTATTATTCTTGTCTCTTCCTTCTTTTTTGTTTATTGTTTCTTGTTGTTTCTTATTGTTTATTGTTTTTTGTTGTTTTTTGTTGTTTGTTGTTTCTTATTTCTTGTTGTTTCTGGTTTCTTATTTCTTTCTTAGTACTGCTTATTTCCAGTTTAGGAAATATATCCTGCCGCATTGGCTGCTCGTATTTTTTGAAATTTGCAGCCATTAAAAAGCAATTTCGCTGATAACCAATATAGGGGTAGAAGAGATTATTTAAGGAGATGGATTTCATAACATTGGTAATACTATGGTTAGTAAACAATGTTAATACTTTTCTTTGGCTAGCTCTGCAACTTATCTCGGTTTTCTCCGATGTAAATCGATTCTTATTTTATTGTTTTTTTTTTTAAATGACCATCAAGTAAAAAAAATTTTTTATTTCGCAGCCATCATCAAATTATTTGCAACAATGAGAGATTTATGACATTTGCATTACCAGTGACAGTTGTAATATAATTACAATGAAATTTGCATTACCAGTGACAGTTGTAATATAATTACAATGATGCTTGCATTACCATTTGTTGTGTGATTACACAATATCATTTTCACTACTACTACTACCAGTTGTAGTATTCATATTTCCAATCAATAGCTTGGTGAGGCATTAAAAATTTGATTTTCTCTTAATTTTGATTACATGTAGGTGTTGTTTTGATTTTCTCTTTTTTTTTGATTACATGTGGGTGTTATTTTTTCACATCATGGTTTGTATCAATTACCTATCCCCCGTGTGTAAAACAATCAATCGATCTAATTTTTCAATCTAGCTATAAACCTCAAATCCTGATCCAACCCAATAAAGTTGACACATATTTCCCCAGTATATGTATATGGAGGACATCAACTACAACGTAAGATACTCACTCACTGCAATTCTCCATTGAAGGTCCAATGATTGGAATACAACGTTGTATTGGGTTAATTTTATATTGCCAATGGAACTTCAAGTTTATTGTAAATTTAATGTCTACAATTCAAATATTTTGTTTTCTTCTTGGGTCAAATTTGCTCTTTGATCAATCCGTACAGTCGTCATTTAATTCTCTGTCTGTAATATTGTTCTCTACACTGGCTCGTTCTATATTCAAAAGACGATAAACCTCCAAATATCGTTAATTGAAATCATTTATCAATGATTTCAATTAATTAGCTAATTTGGTTATTTCAACAAAAATTTCGAAAAAATTAGTTAAATGTAGAAATAGTTAAAAATAAAAAAAACTTTTACTTAAAGCAAATACAAAGAAAAGTTACACCATTACCCCTATGCAAATTACTTGTTTTCTACAATATAGATACGGTTTAGGATAAAAAATTTAACAAAATATCATTTATCCTAAACGAGATTTGTCTTGCAATCCAAATAGTCGAACTCATTCAATTTTTAGGTGAAAAAAACGCAAATGTTGATACGTAGCATGAATTATTTACAAGTTAAACAAAATGCAGACATTGATATGTATCAGCATATTTTTGTAGATGAAAAAATGGTCCAAGGTTGATATGCATTACTATAAAATATATTAAAATATCATTATATTATCGATTTTTACTCATATTAAATCAAAAAGCTATTAAATTAAAAAGAATTTTAGGAGAATTGAATATTTGATTGATCATCACTAACTCAATCAAGGTAATCATAGTAATCATATGGCTCAAGTACCAGACTTTTGAACACTAATGTACATAATTATAATTTCATTATGATTCGTTCATCATAGTTTGTAATTGAAAATGTCTATCAGACTAAATTATCATTTCGGAGTGACTAATTGATGATAATGTCATTGTAGCCAATATCATCAAGGGAAGTTCTTTTGATACCGGGAGAGTTCATATCATTTCTATACCTATAAATACTTAATCGAAACTTCTTCAAACTTTGATCATCAGTACATAATTGAATAATTTTTTTTAACTTACTGTGAATAATCATATTATCTTTGACAATAGGATCATGTTTATTATGACTATGATTATTAAAATCAATCAACTTGTTTAAATCAGTTTCCAAGCTATGATAATTATCTTTCATCCAAGAAACAAAATAATCCGATCCATTTTGTAAAAGGTACAATATCAATGTTAAATATCTTATGATCGATTTGAAATCTTGAGAATGTTTTTGGCGATATTTAGCCAATTTTTGGGTCAAAACATCAATAACTATTCTACAATGCTTCAAATCATATGTATATAACGAAATCTCCTGTAATTGATTCATAGTTGGTCCATGATTCATCTCAGTTATTACTGTAATCATTATGTTAGTATTCGCTTGAGGCAAGGGTCTTCTTCTCCCAAAAATAAATGTCGGGTTTATATCCGACGGGGTTAGCGCGGGTTTAAGCCACAGTACATGATTTAATAAGTTGAGGACAAGACAATATGATAATACAAGGGGACATTAATAATCAAACAACAAAATAACCAATTGTAGATAAACGTAACGATATCGAAAATGAAAAGCCGATGATTTTATTCAACGATATAATATCTCAATCTTGAGAATTATGGCAATCATATAATTTAATCATATGATTGCCACAAATCGATGATAGTTGCTTATCCATCAAATGATTACCTTTGATGATAGTATCGCGTGATATACAAGAAACTTTCACCCGGTAATACTTCTTGCACCATACCATACAATCTTGTCTTTTTAATAATCAATCAAACATATATAAATCCTTTTATCAACATCTCATCTTCCGATACTTCCTGCCCTACCCTAAAACAACTGCCAGCCCTCCCCCCCAAATTCTCAATTCACAGTAATTGTTTCTTCAACAAAGGCAAAATCTCGTATTTATCATATCACCAACCTCTTTCCATACATACCTGTTTCAATTTTAACCCGAGTTCTCTGTCTGGGAATCAATCTTTGTAAATATTTCATCAATTACTAGTAAAGCTTTAACTTATCTTTTTCGGCTCATTTTAACTAACAGTCAAAAAATCTAATCCGTGGTCGTGTCTGGGCTCATTTCGGTTTTGTGTCAGGTTGGATTTTTTTTCGAATTTTTTTTTTTTATTTTTTTTTTTTGAAATCAGACGAGCCCAAAATTAAAAGTTAGGAAATCGATCTTACGATTGTTGCTGACTGGGAACAGAGGGTTCAATTCAGAGGTTAGATCAGGTTTGAAGGTTCAATTTTGGTTTCTTGATATTTTTGTTTCATTAAAATTTTGATTATGTATTAAAATTATTACAAATATTTCCATTAATAGTAGTTCTTCAAAACTGAGTTAGTCTAGGGTACAACACGGTTACATAAACTCATACAAAGGTCACTGGTCAAGGTTTCGGTGCTTACAGCTCACTATTCTATCAACAGGCTACACACACACACACATATATATACTAGGCGTATAATACTGAAACACTAGGATAGAATATTAGTACAAAAAAAAAACGCTGACTTGTTATACGACTAGGGGTTTGAATACATTCAAAAAAATAGTAGAGTTTCATTATTTGGACGTCTGAGTTTCTATATTTGTGAATATTTTTGTTGAATAAGTACTTACTTCAACAACAGTGGACTTACTTTCATACAAGTATCAGATTGATCAATTATCACTCCAAAATAGGGTTTCACAAGTTTTTCTTTGAAGTTTCCCAAGAGAATTCATATTTTGAAGCAATAACAGAAGTTAGGTATTTGTTAAATTTAAAACTATTGACGAAGTTTACTTAAAAGTGATTCATTTGCACATCTTATCAGCTTCTCGATAAATGTTTACTAAACCACTACCCGATACTTCTGTATCATTGTTAACTAAAAGTTTCAATGATAATATCAATTTAGAAAAGTTAGACACCAATCAAGTAAACTCTGATAAAACTGATAAAATCGTTGCTCCTAATTCAAATTCAGAACCAAATTCAAATTTCATAAATTCAACACCAAACTCTTCAGCAAGTTCTCCTAAAATTAATTTGTTTAAAAGCCCTATTATAAACCATTTCGATTACGACATTACCATTTACAATCAACTACTTAAATATATCGAAACAAACAATCATCATGGATTAGCTTTAATATCGAGACAGAAGGGGATCCCCCCTTTTCTAAGGTTTAAAATTTGGCCAACTTTATTGAAATATCATGTTCATGTTAGAAATCCGTTTATACAACCTGACAACGATGATGATGAGGATGATGATAATAGCAATACTAATGACAGACCTAATGAAGAAGAATTGGTTAATGATAACAAGCGAAATGATGGCACCATTGAAAAAGGAAAAGAAAAAGAAGACCAATCAGTATCTGATTGTTCAGACAAATCCTACACTGTAAAAGAATTTGAAGTTATTAAAAAGATCAGAAAAGATTTAAAAAAATATATTCAAAGATTAAAATATTCATCCCAGGTTAAATTGAATGAAAACGAAGAAATTATATTCAATATTTTAGAGCAATCTATTTTAAAATTCTCGATGAAATGGTCAAAAATTATTAAATATGATCAAAGTTTAACTTGGATGGCACTTAATTTAGCTGAATGGTTTCCACCAATTCCAAATACTCCATGGGTATTGTTTGGTCGAGATAACACATCATCATCGAATTCATTGTTAACTAACATAATGGAGGATTATTCTTCCTTCATCGAGTTTACAAATTCACAAGATCAAATTAATAAATATATTTCTGAAGATAATATGAAATTCTCATCAGTTTATGAGCGTGTGGTATTGGTTTTATTACACTCATCGTCGAAAAAATCATCAGAAATCCAAAGTAAAACTTTATTACCACTCAATGGTGGTACTATTGAAGAGAGAGTTAGTTTTTTCATTTATGGTTTGAGAAAATTATTACCTGAATTAAGTCAATTTTTTAGTGATGAGCAAATTTTGTCAAGATTTGGTAGTCACGATGATGAATGGTTAATTTGGTGGTTGAAATTTGCTGGTTCAAAAGTTTGGTCTAAATCTGATCGTGGTAGAGTCTGGGATTTAATATTTGGTTGGAGATTGAAAAACCCCAAAAAATCTATAAAGTATTATTTTGAAAAATTAGAAGTGAGCGAAGAGTTTATTACTAAATTAGGACCAGACATATTTTGGTCTTTGAATAATGATAACAATGTGAACAATAATAATGATAATGACGACAAATTGAATTCTTCCAATGATGATTCTGAAACTACTACATCTAATTTACATAAAAACAGTTCATTCAAAAATTTAGTTGAAGAATTGAGCTCATCAAGATCATCTTTAGAAATCCCAGATTTGTCAATACCGTTTTCAAGATTAGATCCTCAATTTGAGCTAATATTTGTTTCATTAGCAATTCTAAAATCAAAAGAGAATTTGCTAGTGGAATTAGATCAACACGAAGTTAGGCAATTTTTATCAAGATTACCTTCAAAGTCTTTTAAAACTCAAAAGAAATCGGAAACTGAAGCTTCACCTGAAAATCGTAGCCCTATCGCTTCTGCGAATAATTCTCCACCGAATAAAATGACAAATTCTGACACGTCAAATTTCGCCACATATAAAGAAGATTATATGGATAAGATTTTAAATGAATCAGGAGATTTGTGGAGAAAATGGTTATGGATGGAAATGGTTGATGACAATTAAATTATAGAGATTGAAATAGCAGAAAAGCAAAGATTCAAACTGGTTACGATGGACAATGTCATGATTCAGGATTAAATTGGATAGTTGGCAATTAAAGTCGACAATTTCAATCAAACTGCACAGATTAATAGTGAAATAGAAAATAGAAAGCTTCTTATCTGTTTCCAAAACAAAGATTTAGATAGAATAACTTGAACTTTATACGCTTTCTTGTAGACAAGTAACGTACACGATGAATTTATTAACATTAATCAACGATTGTTCATGGTTATCAAGTATAAAAATATCACATTTTTCTATTAAAACTATTATAGTTTAAATTTTTCGTATTTGTAAAAATAAAAACCCTTTTTGAATAGAATAGATGATTGGTAAGTTACTTATCTCTTGTTTATACTATGGAAGAACAGTGCAACCTAATTTTTCTAAAATATTACTAGCTCATCTCAATTATTCAGCCTGTACCACAAATTGGAACATCGCACTGAAATGCGATGCGATGAGATGAGATAGTAATATTTGCAACAGTTCACCATGACCGAAATGAAGGAGAGTAAGAAGGATAAAAAGGCCAGGAAGTTGGAAAAGAAGAGGTTGAAGGAGAGGAAGGAAGACAAGAAACTGGCAAGAAAAGATGAATTAATAAAAGAAGATATTGAAGGACGAGAAAAAGTAGAAGAACAAGTAGTAGAAGAAGAAGAAGGAGAACAAGAAGAACAAGAAAACGATCAGGAAGCTGAAGTAGAAGAACAGGAGTCCGATGAGTCTGATTCTTTAGAATCTGACTCCGAAAGTAAAAATAGTAAGCAGAAAAATATGGAGGAGATTTCCATCGATTTAAATGCAACTATTCCATTATCTAAAAAGCAGCAACGTTTACTTAAAAAAGGAAAGTTAGATTTACAAAAGTTAGCAAAAAAGCATCCAGCTCCTAAACCAGAGTTAACGAAAGAGCAACAAGAAATAGAGGATGCTAAGCCTAAGAAATCAGAGTATGGAGTTTGGATTGGAAATTTATCATTTGATACTACAAGAGAAGATATTATTAGATTTTTAACCGCAAAGACTAAAGATTTTATTGATGTAAAAGATTCAACTCAAGAATCAGATTCAATCAAAATTAATGAGTCAGATATCACAAGATTCAACTTGCCTAAAAAAGAAAGAAAAATTAAAGGATTCGCTTATGTTGACTTTCCAAGTAAGAAGTATGTATCAACAGCCATAAGTTTATCAGAACAACCATTGAATGGAAGAAAATTATTAATAAAAGATGCCAATTCCTTTGAAGGTAGACCAGAGAAAGATCAGAATTCGACAACTTCTTTATCGAAAAACCCACCATCAAGAATTTTATTTGTAGGGAATTTATCATTTGATACTACATCAGATTTGTTAAAGGAGCACTTTGCATTCTGTGGTGAAATCACCAAAGTTAGAATGGCAACTTTTGAAGATACTGGAAAATGTAAAGGATTTGCGTTTATTGATTTTATGAATGAAGAAGGCCCAACAAACGCCTTGAAGAGTAAAATTGCCAAAAAATTAATTAATCGTACTTTAAGGTTAGAGTATGGAGAAGATAGATCAAAAAGAACTCCGAAAAGAAGAGATGAAAACGGGGTCATTATAGGAGATAAACATGAAACCAAGTTGTCTGATCTGCCAGTTGAAGAAGTTAAATCAAATCCAAAACAATTCGATGTGGAACCAAGACCACAACAACAAAAACGTCCTAGAGATGATAGAAAATCTTACCAACAACAAAAACCGGAGAAAAGATTGAAATCTTCAGTAGCTTTAGCTACAGCCCAAAGAGCATCTGCGGCAATAGTTCCTTCTTCTGGTAAAAAGATTAAATTCGATTAAGATTGTAAATCCTATCTCCTCATATCTTAACACCATTGATTAACCTTAGTCGGCGTTAGCTTTTTGCCGACTTTATATACACTCCAATTTTTTTAATGAATTGGCTTACATAATACAACTACAAATAAATAAACTTAAAGTAACGATAGAAATAGTGATAATAATAATAATCATAGTAATAATAATCATAACAATAATAATAATAATAATATTAATAATATTAATAATAATATTAATAATAATAATCATAATATTAATAAGAATAATCATAATAATTATAATAATAATAATAATAATCATAATAATAATCATAACAATGCTAATAATAATGATAATGATAAGATTAACCAATATTAATGCATAAGATTGTATCATACGATTGAATGATAATCATAGTAAGAAATAATTTGAAGCAAGTTGTAGTACGTTATCTTATCCTTGAGAATACATCTTTGTTACTCATATACTAATTTAATCACCGATCATCAGATACTCCACTTATTTTTCGGGATTTGCAACCAAAAAATAATGTTTGACAGGTGATGGGAGCAACTCTTTAGCAACTTTTAGCATCTTTTGGCTCAACCATCAGGAGAGAAAGTAAACGTTTACACCTATTATGGTATGATAATAGCTAATAGTGGCGTTATCAATTGCAATCACTTTAGCAATATGCAATTATAATTTTTCCAAAAATGACCCAAATAAGGTATGATATTACCAAACTCCGGGAATATAGTATAGTTTAAAACCATCCATGCATAAACATGGGAGTAGCAGTTCTTAAAAAAGCAAAATTTAACCTAAAAATCAGTTCCCCATATTTGTAAAACTATAAATAATGTTGAGTTTAATTCAATAAGGCTAAGATTTTCAATTTTCAATTTTCATATTTTCATATTTTCAAGTTCATATAAATCAAAGAATGTTGAGAACAACCATAAAAGCTGTAACTCAAAATAGTGCTAGATTAGCATTGAGATCTAATATAAGAGTATCACCAACTATAAATTTATTTAGGTATGCATCAACAATTCCCAAAACGCAAAAAGCGATCATTTTTGAAGAATCAAATGGTCCCTTGCTTTATAAAGATATTCCAGTCCCAACCCCCAAACCCAACGAATTGTTGATCAATGTCAAATATTCGGGAGTTTGTCATACTGATTTACATGCTTGGAAAGGTGATTGGCCAATCTCAACTAAATTACCTTTGGTTGGAGGTCATGAAGGTGCTGGTGTAGTCGTTGCTATGGGTGACAATGTCAAAGGTTGGGAAATTGGTGATTACGCCGGTATTAAATGGTTGAATGGTTCTTGTATGTCTTGTGAATACTGTCAAACCACTAATGAATCCAATTGTCCAGAAGCTGATTTATCTGGTTATACTCATGATGGTTCATTCCAACAATACGCTACTGCTGATGCAGTGCAAGCAGCTAGAATTCCAAAAGGAACTGATTTGGCTAAAGTAGCACCAATTTTATGTGCTGGTATCACCGTCTACAAAGCTTTAAAAACTGCTAATTTAACTGCTGGTCAATGGGTAGCTATTTCTGGTGCTGGTGGTGGTTTAGGTTCTTTAGCTATTCAATATGCTAAAGCTATGGGTTACCGAGTTGTTGGTATCGATGGAGGTGCCGAAAAAGCTGCCGCTGCAAAAAAATTGGGAGCTGAAGAGTTTGTTGATTTCACTAAAACTCCCGATGTTGTTGCTGAAGTTAAAAGAATCACCAATGGTGGTGCTCATGGTGTAATTAACGTTTCTGTCTCCCAACAAGCTATGCAGCAATCATTAGATTATGTTAGACCTAAAGGGACTGTAGTTTTAGTTGGTTTACCCCCAAATGCAGAAGTTAAAGCTAACGTCTTGAACGCTGTTATTAAATCTATCAAAATAAGTGGTTCTTATGTTGGTAACAGAGCTGATACTGCTGAAGCTATCGATTTCTTCACTCGAGGTTTAATCGATTATCCAATTAAAATGGCTGGTTTATCTGAGCTTCCAAGAATTTACGAAGAAATGGAAAAAGGAACCATTGTTGGTAGATATGTTGTTGACACTTCGAAATAAGTGAAGTGACTTTGATTCATGAATATTCCACTGTACCACCTGCTTTATTCATTTATTTATTCACAAAAGTTATTTTGTTAAATTATTCTAGTAAACTAAATAGACTTGCTTTTATATAATGTTTTTTATGCTTATGAATGAGAAATGTCTTTTATTGATTCATATTTCTGTAAAATAAAAAATTGTATATTGACAACTTAGAACTCTAGATTTATCAACAACATTAACAGGAATGAATTGGCTATTACTTTCCGAACTGGTTTCAAAGGTTTCGTTCATCATACACATTTGCTACAAGTTACTCCAAAAATAAAATGTTTTCATAAAACTAACATAGTAAATAAAAAATAAAAACAGCTTTAAAACATCTCAAGACAAAAAACACAATTGGCGATTATAATATAGTTTAATTTAATTTACGTTTAATGACAAATTTCTCCGGTTTATGAGCTTCAAACTCCTCAGGAGTTACTCTGAAATAACGAGGATCTGATTTATGGCTCTCATACTCATCAGAATCAACCTCTTCATAAATAGAGTAAGTGTCAAATTCATCATCATCATTACCGTTTTCATTTGCAGCAGATTTTTGATGAGATACAGCCTTAGAAGGAGCTGAATCTGAATTCTTGGATTTATTACTGGCTTGTACACCTTTGGAAACTGAAGATGGAGCGGCATCTTTGGACTTTGCTTTAGCTTCTTCATCTTTATTTTTACCAGTAATTTTTCTTCCAAAAGATTTTAATTTGGAAAGACTGTTGTGGCGTGAAGAGCCAGGTGATGACGTACCAGAACTTGACGCAACACCGGCAATACCAGCAGCACCAGCAGCACCAACAGAACCAGCAGCAACAGCAGATTTTGAACCTTTGGAACTTGAACTTTTCGAGGGTTCTTCCTTTTGTTTGGATGAGACCAGGTGCTCTGGAGTTACAGCACTTTTGGCTGAAACAGATTCAGAAGCTTTAGTTGATTTTTCAACCTTTTCAGATGAACCTTTAGAGGCTGAAGAAGCAGCACCCCCCACAACAGCTCCAGATGCAGCACCAGCCGCAACGGGAGCAGAACTTTCAAATAACTTATGTAACTTACTCTTTTTTTCGGTTGGTTGGGCAGCTTCCTCTTTTGACTTAGCAACGACTGGAGCAGCTGTAGTAGCTTCACTAGTCACCAGAGATTCAGGAAGTGCAGCTTTTGATCTTTGGACCAATTCTGGTTGTGATTCAGCTAAAGTTTTAGACTCTTTCGAACCAAGAAATCGCGAAAAATCTTCATCATCTAATTCCATTTGCTGAGTCAATCTAGTAATTTCTAACTCTCTGTCCTCAATTAACTTTTGGATATCGTCAAATTGGGATTTTTTGTTAACTTCGGAAGCTAATCTAGCTTTTTCCTCTCTCAAATCTTTGATTTTTTTTAAATGGTCAATTTCTTCTGAAAGCCTAGATTTCTGTAATTCTTCAAATTCTAATTTTGATTGAAACAATGCTAGTTTATTTTCATGTTCCTCTTTCAATTTTTTAATCTCGGCTAATTTAGCTTCCGCTAATCTTTCAGCCTCAAGTCTATCAGCTTCAGCATTTTCAGTCCTTTGCTTTTCCAATTCTTCAATTTCACGCTGTAATGCTTCTTGCTCGGCAGCTTCTTTTTTAGTACGCTCTTGATATTGTCTTTCATATTCACTTCTTTCTTCAGCAAGTCTTTTCTGTTCTGCTTCACGAGATTGAATAGCTAACAAACGAACTTGTTCACTTTTTGAAATGCTATTATTGACAGCAAGAGCACCACCAACAGCAGCACCAGCCACAGCACCACCTGCAACCGCTTTTTTGTTTTGAAATTTGGATAAGTCATCAGAAGCATCATCAAATTCTTTATCAGTGACTTTACTTTTGTTAGACAAGGCGAAAACTGCTGCGTCTTCTCTTTCCTGTTTCTCTCTAGCTTCACGTTCTTCTTTTTCTTTTTGCTCTCTAGCTTCACGTTCTTCTTTTTCTTTTTGCTCTCTAGCTTCACGTTCTTCTTTTTCTTTTTGCTCTTTAGCTTCACGTTCTTTTCTTTCTTCTTCCTGTCTTTGTCTTTCTTCTTCCTGTCTTTGTCTTTCTTCTTCTTCTTCTTTTTTGATTCTTTCACGCTCTTCTTTTTCGTGTTGTCTTGCTAACTCTTCTTCATACTTTTTAGTTTCAAGAGCTTCCTTTGCTTCCAAACGCTTACGTTCATGTTCCTTTGCTACTTCAGCTGCTAAGGTTTGTTTTTCTTGTAACCAAGTAGAGTGCTTTGATTTAGCTTCATCTAATCTAGTCAAACGCGATTCCTTATCCTTTTTGAATGAGGTGAGTCTAGCAGTGTAGGCAGCTACGGAGGCAGCCAAAACACCAACTTCTGCAGATAAAGAGTCATGTTTTGATTTCTTGGTTTCAACTTCTTTATTAGCAGTATCAATTTTAGATTGTAACTCTTCCTCTGTTGCCTTGTCTTTGGAGATCGCTTCTAATTCAGTCTCATGATCGGATTTCAAACCCGATAATTTGGTTACTTGTTCATCCAATTTTTTGGTTAATTCTTCAATTCTGGTAGATAATTCAGAATTTTCATCGTCTAACTTGATCTTCTTTTCTTGTAATTCTTCAATTTCTTCGGTTGCCGTTTCTTGACCAGTTTTTGCGTCTTCTAACTCTTGCTTTTTGGTAGCTTCTAATTCTTGATGGTTTTTTTCCAAAGTTTCCAAGTCTTGTTTATGCTTTTCAACAGCTTTAGCTTCACGATCTTCAAAATCTTTATTGGCAGTTTCAATTTCTTCCTTTGTGGTAGTTTCAAACTTAGCGTGATCATCTTCAGCCTCAGTTTTACTTTTATAAATAGAAGCAAGTTTCAAATCAATTTCACGATTGAATTTTTCACGTTTGGTACCAATTTTTCTGATATATTTATCTAATTCTGATAATAATTTACCACGGTGCTTTTCAACTTTTTGGTCATACAATTGATCTAACTTAATTTGATCTTCTTTTTTAGTTTGATCAACAGCATCGTTGATATTAGCTAAAACTGGAGCAACTCTACTAGCAGCAATTTCTAATAATTGTTTTTGAGTCATTTTCAAACCTTGACCTAAATCAATTAATTTATTTGGATCATCTAAATGTCTTGAAACAGATCCAATTGCAGCATCATTTAATTCTTGATATTCTCTCAATAACTTAGGTTTATCTTTTAATTTTTCTAAAGTTTCTGGATCAAGAGGTTTAGTTGGTTCATATTTAATTTCATCAGCCACTTTTAATTCAATTGGGGTTTCTTGAATAACTTGTTCAATTTGATCATCAACAGCACCAAGTTGAACAGTTTCTGGTTCTTTAGTAATACCATCTTCAACACTAGGAGGAACAACTTCATTGGAATTTTCAATTTCAGTATCAGCTGGTTTAGAAGATTCATCAATTTCAGCTTCATCATCTTTAGTATCGTCATGAATTTCATCAACTTTATCATCAGATTTAGGAACCGATTCATTAGTTTCATTGATTTCATCTTGCTTCAAAGGTCTTTCAGATTCTAAATCAGAGTTATCAACTTTAGGAGTATCAATTGATTGATTATTCAATGATCTAGTTGAAGCATCATCAATTTTTGGTTCTTGAGGTTTAACTTCTTGTTTTGTTGAAATTTTCTCATTTGAATTGGATTGAAACTTTTTTGGAACTTGTAACTTATCTAATTTATTTGATTCTTTATATTGTTGAACCAAATTTGGCGATTTTTTTTGATCTCTAAATGGAGAAACCCAAGTTGAATTCGAGGTCAATTCTTTCAAATTCAACGATTGAGGTTCCTGAGGCTTAGTTTCAGGTTGAGATGATAAATCTCGATTCATAATCTTGACAAATTTCTTAAATTTACTAGTCGACATCTTTAATTAATCAACTTGTTTAAACAAAAGGGGGCAGATTTAATATCAACAAAATTTTGAAATAATCTATTGCTGTCCGGAAGTCAGTTCCGACTTGGAAATATATTGGAAAACGTGACTCCGGCATTAGAGCAAGCAAACCAAATAAAACATCAACAAATAGTGAAATAAAACCAATAAAACCATAGGTTAGTGGAAATATTACTAGATATTTAACTACTATTCTTCTCAATTATACAATCTAAGGATACTAGAGGAAGAACAAAGTCGAAATGATTAAATTGAATTGAATAATTTTAAATTATGAATTATCAAAAAATCTCGTCCAATTCCATTGGTGGGTGCTTAACTCAGATACTGTACGACACCGAATTTTTCACATTTCTTTCTTCTTAAACCTCTACATCCTCAATATCTTACCCTATCATACAATCTTCTGCCTATTTTACATCTGAATACGCTCTCTTTCTCTACAAAACGAATTCAATTAACTTCACCACCCCCCCGGGCGGACAACACTTGGGTTTACTTCACTGGTCTCACTACACCTAGGGCAGTAGGGGTACTAAACCGCCGCCTGGGTTTTACTTCAATCGTATCGTAATTTAGTCTCGTCTCCACACTTGATTACTAAACAATGACTAAGCAATGACTAAGCAATGACTAAGCATTGGATTAGAAGTTGAAACCTGCATTAATAAAGATTGATGGGTTTAAGGTGAATCTTTGTGTTTATGATTGTTTATCATGGCGACATTAATACCTTCTGCTAGTAGCTGTCATACACTACAGTTGCCTTCTACCGAGAAGGATGATCGATTGAATTTGATTGTCAGAACTGGGTCGAGTTCCACCCTTTACAATTCATTGATATTGACGTTTGGGGGGTTAACCATTGGTTTAGATTTATTTGATATAACAATTCAAGAAATTCAATCAATTTTTATTAATAAAATTATTAATTCTAATATAAAATTTAAAACTTTTGATAAATATTTATCGGGGGAATTTTTTTATTTAAAATTGATTGATCGAACTTGGAGACGAGTTCATGTTGATGATGGTCCTCGACCTAAACCCCGGTTATTTCATGAAATTTGTGCTATAAACAATCATGCTTACATTTTTGGTGGTTTGATCTTGAATGATGAAACTCAAGAATTACAACCTTGTAATGATTTATGGGAATTTAATCTTCAAACTTCAACTTGGAATTTATTACATGATGGTTCCGGTTGGCAAGATAATTGCATAATCCCAGAACCAAGATTTTGTCATAAATTAACCGAAATCACTTCTTTGACTTTTGTCAATCAATGTGATCATTTTGGTCTTTTCATTGCTGGTGGTAAAAATGCCGATTCTCAACAAATTTTTGATAATTATTGCTTCGATCTAGTGGATAAAAAATACGTAGGTCAAGACCCTTTCCATTTAAAAATTACAACCGGTAATCATACAAAAGACATTGCTTTAGGTCTACCTCAAATCAATAATGTCAATCTGGATCATCTATTAAGTATCAATTATATAAATAGTATTATCGTTAATGTCGGCGATGACCAGAAAACTCACCAGCATCACAATCAACAACATCTGCATCAAAATCCAAAATCCAATCCTGAATTACCAGAACGTCCTGAATTAACTTCTAGAACTGCTTCAACAAATTCAACCACAAAATTATGTTCCTCATCTCATGAAACTCCTGGCAGTATTATAGTTTATGCTCCTACTACTGATAAAAATATTAATCCGTTGATATCTTTCAAATTATCAAAACAAATAAAAAATGGTAAACCTTTACCCTTACATAAGAAAAAAGTTACCACAAAAAAAAATACAAATAACTCAACCGAAATTGTTACATCAAATAAGAATATTCCTTATAATTTACGATATCCAACTGGTGGTTTATTTGGTCAGAATTTAGTTATCACCGGTTTTTTACCAAATGAATTTGATATTTCAATTTTTATTTTCAATATTCCTACCGGTAAATGGTCAAGACTAAATGTATTTTGTAATCACGATTATGGTTCTCATAGATTTTGGGGTGGCTTTGCATGGCAATCTCACCATAAAGTTGTCTTGATTGGAAATTATGTCACATCAAAAACCACTAGTTCAATTCGATTCTTTACAACTATGATCACGGTAAGTTTACCAATAACGAATATTTTAGCTAGTTTTGAACTAGCTTATGGTCAAAGAAGTAGAATTAGTAGTGAAGATAAAACTTTAACTGATAATTTATCTCAAATTAAAAAACCAGGTGGTATAACAACATTATCCGATGAAAAACATACTACTGAATCAGATTCTTCAAGTAGTCATATGGTCAGTGATGAAGATGGTGATGAAGATGACAGCATTTTGGGAATATCAAATGAAGATGTTTCTGCTACTAATGATTCACCATTGACTAGAAAAAATACAAGTATTTCGACCATTGTTGAACCTCATAACACTTCAATCAGTTTTAATGAATACGCTCATTACGCTGCCCCTAAAACAAAAACTTCTAAGATAAGGTCGGTTTTCCCACCTATAGCTATAACTTTAGGTAGAAATGCATTAGAAAGATACGGCGATTTAATTTCAGATTTCGAAATGGTGAGTGCAAGCGGAGATAGAATTCCAGTTTCCCTTACTATTTTAATTGAGAGATGGGGTAAATATTTTATTCGTTTACTAGCTAAAGGATACGTCAAAGCTGTTGATAAATTTGATTTAGATATGAGTCAAGATAAAGCGAACACAAGGTTAAGAACATCAAAATCGTCGTTAGGCAGTTCATCATCTTCCAAATTGAAATCTTCAGCTAGTACAAATAGTGCATCTTCCGTTTCATCTGAAGGTGGATCAAGTGATGAGCAGCTTAATAAAACTTTCACAAAAGTTCGGTCAGAAAGCGTCGAGGATTTGAAAGGATATAAAAAAGATACAGTTGCTTCCAAAGAAAAGAGTTCATTTCATCTCAGTATGCCAATTATGACAAACAAACAACAACCCAAAGATGCGCCACAATTCAGATTACCATTTCAAGATACTCCTGAAAGTACACTGAGGGAGGATAAAGCAGAACCTATAGGAATATCTACAGCAAATCATTCAAATGCAGTTTCACTTTCAGGATCTCCAAGAAAACCAGAGGGTCCTTTTATTTCCATTGAACTGCATTTCCCACCTAGAAGAGGATCTACCAATTCGTTCAATAGTAATCATAGTTCATTATTGACATCTCATTTGCAGGATATTCCGCCCCAATTACCTTTGCCTCAGGAACAAATTCCTGCTGTTCCAACAACTCCCATTTCATTCAAAAGTTCTTCACGTATAGGTTCTAATGCTGGCCATGAATCACCTCGGGCTTCTTTACTTCATACATTGACAGTACTTCGAAATTTATCCGTTTCTGGATCACCCCGTGATTCTCCATTCACTTCACCCAGAGCTTCAGTTTCCGGACAAGCAGGCACTAGCCATCGTCAAGATTATTTATTTCCAGTGACTGGATCAAAATTTAAAGAGAGAGCTAAGTCTATCGACGGTTCCTTGAGTGAATTTCGAAACCTTGAAAGTGTATCCGAGGATCATAATAGAGACGATTTACTCTCAAAGAAGAGGAATTCATCTAGTTATAGTTCTCTCACCACTGTAGAAGGCAAAGACATGAAGTCCTCTATAGAGCCTTCAGCACCAGTTTCTAGTTCAAAACCAACTCCATTTACAAGAGTTGACAGTTATGGTGATGAAATTCATTATGAAAAGGAGTCTTCTATTTCATTTGATTATCCTCAGAATGCAGAAAATCAATTTGGAAATCTGTTGTTGAATTTTGAAGGTATAGAGAGCGGAAATTTTAGGATGGAGGCTTCACTAATTCCAAGGAAACTTTACATTCCATTTTCTACAGTTACCTTGAAAGCATTTACAGAGTATTTGTATACAGGGCAAGTGGGTAATAAATGGCTACTTGTTCCAACTGCTTTGGACAATTTAGCGATTGGCCGTTTTTTCAATGTTCCTTTACTCTATGACTTGATTAGCGAAGTTTTATTTGGTATTATTGGTAGAAAAGAGGCACATATCATTAAGGAGGGAAGAAAGTTGAAGAAGAAGTATTTGAGGTTACAGGAGTTGACTCACACAGAGGTTGATCCTAATTTTACTTTTGCTCTCGATAGATATGAAGGCTTTCTAGATACTATTGATGATGGTTACTTAGATATAGCTTTGTTGAAAAGTAATTCGAAAATTCATAAAAATAGTTCCATTTCAACATATAGCAGTAAAAAGAGGTCACTTGGCTCAAATTATTCGGAAAAATTATCATTTGGTGAGAATTCGGATATTCGTGAAAACGATTTAGACGAATTAAAAACTGAAAGTAGCTCTTCTCAACCAGAAATTGGTTCAGAAAAATCTTCTGAAATGCTTCAAACACCTATGGATACCAAGATTGATTTGGATAGTGTCAAATTGCCTGAGTCCAATGTGCTGCATGAGGGCGAAAACACAAGTGCTGCGTTTGGTTCAGTTTCCTCCAATATTCAACACAATAATTTGGATTTAGAAGTTTCAGATTCTCATAGTTTTCATAACGAGGATTTGGAGGATATTCATGGTGATCCTTTAGAAGATTCTTCTGATAAGTTGACATCAACGAGCGAGGAAGAAAATGATTTTGGTTTAGGATTTTTAGAAACTAGGTTTGCTAATACAAGTATCAATCCAAGATCAAAGTCTATTTTTGACAAGTCTGCAGCAAATATCGATCATGCGACAGTTTATGAAGAAAAGGAACCTAACGACGATGACGCACTTGCTGGCTTGATACTTGAACAACTAGTATCTCCATACGCACCTGTACCGCATGATGCTGCTATAGATGCAATTTATGAAACTGCTGCAATTGTCACTGATTTGAAATTGATGTTACGTGCTGCAAACGCTCGACAAATGGCAGTAACGTTAGCCCAAGAAAAAAAAGTATTAGGTGAAGCAATAAAAGAACTGAAATTGAGGTATGAGCAACAGAAGAGAGAGGTTGAACGTGAATTATCTGAACCACATTCAGATTTATCGTCGATGTATACCGAGTACAGAAGAGCAAAGTCACAAACTTCGTTGTCAAATGCACTTACTAGTGTCTCAAGTCCCAGTGACCTCGATACAAAATCTAAGCCAACAGGATTAGCTAGATTAGCACCATTTACCTTTACAAAGAGTAAAACATTTGGTTTCAATGAATTTGATAAAAAAATTTCTAAATTAAATAAGAAACATGAAAAAGAGAAAGCAAAAATTGATCGTGTTGAAAAAGCTAAAATTGAAAAGACAGCCAAATTAGAAAAATTGAAAGCTAAAAAAAGTAACGAGAAGCAATCTAAGGTAGAGAAAACCAATTCCGACAAATATAGAAAAACAGCTGGACTATTTGAACTTACAAAATCCCAAAGTGTGCTTGCATTGAATGATTCTGCTTCGATACTCTCCAATGCAACACAAACAACTGCAACAACTAAAAAGCAAGGCCATGGGATTTTCCATTTTGGGTATAGAAAGAAGGATAAGGTTGATGACAGTGTTCAAGATGATACTTCAGTGAGCTCCAGATTAACTAGAACCATTTCTTTAGCTGATAGTGTCGCTTCTGATGCGAGTAAACATTCCACTTCTACGAGCAATTCAAAATCTGCCAAGGGGTTAATGGGGTTCACTAAGAAGCATTTATAAACAATAATTAGATTTTTACCAATAAATATATAGTTAATTGTTTCTCAGGTTAACCTTTATTCTCTATATTGTGTCTATGTCGAAAATTTGAATTTGTCTCATTTTTACGACATAACTTCAAAAGCATCAATTGAACAAATATTCACTTTTCAACACTACAACAGAATCATGGCTAACGATTGGAATCCACCAAAGTATACTGTGGATGATGTGAATGAGTTCATCATTCCTGATGAGGAAATACCATCTGGCAGCAATTCTGGCAATAATGGTTCTAATTATGCATCTAACTCCAATTCATATACTAATACTAATACATCATCTAATATATTTAGTCAATTCGGATTTGTACCAAAAGTGGATTTATCTTCTACATTTGCTTCCTTCACCACTGTCAATGAAAATCTGTCAGTGAACAATCGAGTTAAAGAGCGGCAATTTACAGGTGGAGACACCCTTGATGAACCAATATTAGAAACATTGAAACGAGATGCTTCTCAAATAGTTAAAAGATTATTCATTGTGATCTGGCCAATGCAATTGTCTGCGCTTGCATCCAAGCAGCAACAAAACTTTCTTCGATTTGCTCAGTCTAATGGAATTAGAGTCCCAGAACTGATTAATCAAATAGTTACTGTACCTGAAAATGAAGAATCAACCGGAATGTCTAACGATGAGTTAATAAAATTTGAAACTCTTGATTGGGACTTATGGGGTCCATTAATTTTTTCATTGTTATTTTCGGTTGCCTTGGGATTTTCTGCTAATAATGATCAAACAACATCTATATTTTCAGGTTCATTTTCTTTTATCTGGATCTTTTATTTTGTAATTGGATTGAATATCCAATTATTAGGAGGCAGTATATCATTTATGTCAGCTATTAGTGCAGCTGGTTATTCTATGTTCCCAATAGTATTAGGTGAACTTTTGTGTTCATTACTCATAAAATGGAAAATAGTAAGATTGGTTTTGATGACTGTCTTGAACTTGTGGAGTATATATGTTGGTCAAATGAGTTTGAAATGCTCAGGTGTATTACCTGGCAGAGTGTTGTTGGCAATATATCCAGTAGCGTTGATGTATTCTACATTAAGTTGGTTAGTTGTTATCACATAAACTTCATAGTAAGTACTATTTTAATTTTATTTAAATACTTGATGACAACTTGATGAGAAATTTATATAATGCAAATGCAAATGAACAGAACAAATAAAGCAATGCATATATTCAATGAAGATAACAGTCCAGCTATATTTGAAGATCCATTGAATTTTGGAGTAGGGCTTGATGTTGATTTATTCGGAGTTTTTGAGGTACTTGGTGAAGTAGAGAGTACCGTTGTGAATGTGTCATTAATTGGTTTCAACACATAGTTCTTGTTTTGAGGAGCACTAAAATCGATTTGACTGTTTTCTAAATCAAATACAGTGTAGTATTTTTTTAAAAATGTTTGCCCCAAAATCCAATAATTAGATGATAAGATTCCTTGAATCTTGGAAGCACAATAACCAGGTTTAGTTTTATATTCAACCCCTTGAAAATCAATTGAATTAATTTGAAATTGAGAATTATTTATAGTTAAATTAAAATATGCAGTGTAATTACAAACAAAAGCATAATTACCTTGATTATCAGTAATGTAGTTGTTACCGAAAAGTTGCGAATGTAAATCGTTTGCTTGTTGTAAAGGTAAAACAATACCTGTTGTACCGGTGTCGACTATAGCTTGAAGTGCAGAAGTGTCATTCCCAGTTAAAGTCATGTTAACTAGCCAATAATGGTTTGGGTTTGGTTCAATTGAGCAAGTAACGCGATTGGTTACATTGAAGACTGAAGTTTGAAAATGCTGCGTTGCAGAACCTAACACCATTAATCCGCCATACTTTGAGTTACTATTATCATTAAATATGAACCCAAATTGTTTTGAATCAATTTGTTGATTTTGATTGTAAAGGTTATTGATAAAATTAGAATTATAAGATAATGACAACACACCGTTAGTATACTGTTGAAACAAGCTCGAATTGGTAAAGCCGAGGTTATCGCTGACCTGGTATTGATTCCATTGAATATTAGTTTCTAACAATTTTCCTGATACTGATTGTCCAGTATAAAATAATTGAAAATCTTTCAAAGTTTCATTGATTGAAATATTGTTCCTATTGTTTATCCACGATATTGAACTAGCAGTATCCAACAACAAGGAATAGTTATCATTCAAGACAGTAACATTGATGTAGTATACCGAATTTGTCGGGTCAGTGTAAATCAATTGTACCAGTTTAGATAATTCAACTAGGGTATAATGGGGATCCAGAGTACTGGTTTGTAATTGGTCCCAGTTTTCGATTTGATAACCAAAACATAAGTGAATACATAGCACCAACCACAAGAACATCACCCTAATTACAATTCTTCCTCTTGTTCTTAGCTCACGCTGGCCATATATATCATCTCGGTTCCTGGCACCGCGTTAGCAATATTGCCTAATGGGGCCTAATGAATATTTTAACATTGAAAAAATAATTTGGTTGCAAAAAGTTTAATTTGACATTGTTGAAACTTTTAATCATCGATCAGTAGAAACAAGTTATGAAGCAAGAGTTGAATTGAAGATAAAAGATTTAAGACAGGTCTAAATTCATATCTACTCATTCTTACACGATAATTGTTTTTTTTTTATTGCTTTTATTTATGATTGGCACGTTAAAAATGTCTAATTTTAAGTGTTAGAAACTTGCATGATTTCCTTACATAATTTTTATTTTGGTTTCTCAAGTGGTTACCAGGGACCGTGAATATTGGCAATAAAGTACAATTATAGGGAAAACAGATGCATTTATACACCATCGAGTATGACATATTTATACCATCTTAGTTTGATGTAATATGACTATCAACGACCAAAAAACTAGGCAATACAATTCTGTCACAGTAACCAAACATCTTTTTTGAAAGGAGTATTTAGTCAAACTACATTTAAAGTTTATAGTATTGATATAGTATTCTACTAAATAGTGTTCTATTCAGATGTGTGCTATTCAGATGTGTGCTATACAGGTGTGTGCTGTTTTGTTGTGTGCTATTCAGGTGTTAACTGATCATTTGTATACGTAGGGTTTGTTATCAAAGTTTGCATAAACAATGCTAAAAGAAAAATGATTTGATATCTTCCTAGTTCATACTAGCAGCAACACACGCAACTATGGTTGAGATTTTCAACTAATGGCGTTGTGGTTAACACCCGAATAAATTATTTGTTGTAAGGCTATAATAAAAAATTTAATCGCGTGTTCGAGTCTACATATAAACTTTCATGATGATTAAAAATGGATAGTGTGAACAATCTCTGAGTATAATTTAACAATTATACGTAGATTATAAATCCTGCCTTCCTACTGATAAGTTTACATGTAAAATTGCTCTAGAAGCAGACGTTTTTAATCAGATAAACAAGTAGGGTTATCTTTTTGAATTTGAAACCATTGGATATACCAATACATTTTTCTTTATAACATGATAGTTTTTTTTAAACATGGAGAGACCTGTACATTCAAGTGTTTACAAATATCTCGTTTGAAAACTAGAGACCAATTATTTTAAATTTGTGATATTAATACAATTACAAATTGAAATTAGAAATCTATACATGTAGGTAAATGCTAATGTATTTAATGCATCCATAATAAAATCTAAATAATTACGAATTCTTTTTTTTATTTTTATTCTTTCTTCTCTTTTGTCTTTCCATTTGAGCAATTTTCTTTAAATCATCTTCACTGGGTTCATAAATATGCCAAATAGTATAGTGAGGTAAACCACCAACTCGAAATCCCATTTTTCTCGCCATTTTACCAAATGCTTCAGTTTCAGCATGATTTTCAAATGTAAATGCTGGAAAATTAACCCCCTGTCGAAATATTGATGCTCGGGCTAAAATAGATACCCCTCCTACTCCATCTAAATCAATTACTTCATTGACATCACCATTAGGATCTCGAATATATGCTAAATGTACTCTCCATGTTGGATACTCAGCATAACCTTCAACAATAACATCATCTTCATCTAAAGTTTTTGCTAATGCTAAAGCTGCATCACTTTCTTCCCAACTGTTTAAGTCATAAGGTTGTTCATTCCCTAAAAATGTTGGTAATGGTCTCCAAACATTAGGAACCATTACATCATAATCCATTTTCATCAAATGTTCAATCACATCACCAGGACAGGTTTCTATATCAACATCTCTCCAATACACCCAGGAATGATAAGGTTTTAATGCAGAAGCAGTTAACCAATTTCTAGCTCTCCCCATTAATTTTCTTCTTATACCTTGAACTTTGACCGCATGACGATCACTAAATCCTTGGCCTATGGCTTGACCAAAATCTTTTTTATATATGGTGATTGATCTAAACGGTTTCTGATAATCTTTATGAAATAATTCGGGATGGCCGTAGGCTTTCTTAACTGATTCCATATAAGTTTGATCCATATATAATTGATATAAATCATTGGTACCTTTGGCATTTTTCAATTTTTCATGTTCTTCAGCTTTTAACTTCTCGACTAATGTACCATTTTGTAACGCTATAGAATAGTCAAATACAGTTTCTAATGTACGATCATCAGGAGAACAATCAGATACCAAGAATGCAATGTCAATTAGTGAATGATCATAAGTTAAATTCATTAAATTATAAAATGCCATTGGTAAAACTGATTCAGCATTTCTTAAAGGCATTAAAAATAAAACAATATCATTATTATTGGCCCCATTTGCTGAACCTCGATAATCATTTAAATCATAATATTCAACTTTATCCTTGTACAAATCTCCAGTTGGGTCATCTTCACCAATTATATTAGGAATTTGCTCAATTCCATTTGCAGTTGCTTCATATACTTCAAAATCTTCAGAACTCTTGCTATCTTGATTGGTGCTTTTTGAGTTTAAAACTGAATCATCCACGTCTCTCGAAGAACCAAAACCACTAGGTATATTCACATATATTAGCCAAATTAATAAAATTGAACATAATCCTATCAATGCATTATGTATTTGTGAAGATCTTGACTTTTTGGGGCTAAGCTTATTACTATAACTAATCATTAGTTAGTATACTCTCAAAAATCATCTTCATGTGTCTCTCAATTCTACGCAATTGTTGACTTGAACATCAACAATCTTGTTATCACAACTTTTTCCAATTCGTTATTTCAAATTACATACATTGGTAAATCTGATTTTTTCCCAAAATCATCTAGCACCACCATGATTTATTTAATCAAGCTATCCCTAGATTCTCTATATAGATACCTCTAGTTTCAATGGGTTCAAATCAACAATCTAAGCTGTTGATGTTCTGTTTAAAAAAATTACCTGTCTAAAAGTTTTGGTAAATACACACATGGTAAATATACTAACTAATTTAGTACTTCCGATAAATTATATACATCAGGCTTGAACCAATAGTGCTTGAGTAGATCCCAACATTCTTTTGCTATTGCCACTGCGTTTTCTTCCTTTTTAGACTGTCCTTCAATGTAAACTTTCAATTTTGGCTCAGTCCCAGAACCTCGACAAGTGAAACGAACAGTAGATTGCCCATTGTGTAGAACAGCAGTAATCATTTGTGAGTTTGGATCAATTGGAAGTGATGGAGTATGATCAAAAGTAGTTGAATCATAACCGATGGTTAAATCTCGGAATGAGAGCACTTCAAAATTTCCAATTGATGTTGGTTGCTTATGACCATGATATGAATTACGAATATCAGCAAAGATTAAATTAGTTTTTGTCAAATCATCTAAACGATAATATCCATTACATTCTTTGTAATAGCCATATTTCTCATACCCTTGTTTCAATTTCTCATCGATTGTGAGATCACCTTTAGCAAACCACAAATGATATAATTGTAAAAATACAATTGCTGCTGAAATACCATCTTTATCATTAACTATATTGAACATAAATCCAATAGCTTCTTCATATGCAAAAGGAACATCATAACCTTGATCTTTCAATGATATTGCTTTATTACCTATCCATTTAAAGCCGGTTAAAGTATCAATAAAGTTGAACCCGTCTATATTAGCCATGGAATCAAGTATTTGTGATGATACTGTTGAATTAACAAAATATGTTTTGCATAATTTATGTTTGGGAGTATTTTCGATTATATACATAGCAAATAAAAATCCAATTTCATTTCCAGTCAATTGACGCCATTTATTGTCATAGGATTTGTAACTACAACTAAATCTATCAGCATCAGGATCATTAGCAATCACCACATTATATGAAACTTTGTTCGCCGTTTCAATTGCTATATCCAATGCTCCTTTTTCTTCAGGATTTGGAAATTTCACGGTTGGGAAACTAGGATCGGGGATCTCTTGTTGTTTTACTGTTTTGACATTATAAAGGGTAAATCTTTTTAAGCATTTCATAAAAATATCTTGACCGACTCCATGCATTGGTGTATAAACAAAATTAAACCCCAATTTAGTATATAAAATCAATTGTTCAATTCGTTCAATATATTTTTGTTCCATTTCATTTTTTACACCAACTAGATTACCAGATTTAACTCCAGATTCAAAAGCATCGACAACTTCCCAAACATTATGCCATGGTTGTAAATTATTCAAAATAGACTCGGCAATTCCATGATCATGAGGTGGAATAATTTGACACCCATTACTATAGTAAACTTTATAACCGTTGTCTCGAGCTGGATTATGAGATGCTGTGATCATTACACCAGCACTAGCACCACAAGTATCAATAGTGAATGGTACCATTGGAGTATGAACATACGATTTATCATCAGTCTTATTAACAAATTCCGATTTTGAAAGGTTTATAGAAGTGTCAGATAAATTGTCAATTGATCCCAAATAATAGACTTTTATTCCTCGATTTAGTGCAGCACTGACTGTAAGCTCAGCGAACCTTTGTGAATTGAACCGATGATCATAACCTACAACAATTGATAATTCATTTTTCGAAGTACAATTATCAATTAAATATTGTACTAAACCTTGCGCCGCTTGCAAAACCGTAACATCATTCATATAAGCAAATCCTGAAGTCATAGCTGCCCGCAATCCAGCAGTACCGAAGGAAATCCTCTTACCAAACTTGTCGTTCAAGATATCGTAGCGTTTGCTTAATTGTAACATTTTGATTCCAGTTCGAGATTCAGGATCTATATCTAAATCCAACCATTGCTCTATTTTTTCATCTAAACTAGCAATTTGCTCCAGTGACAATGACATTACTAACCTGGTGTTGGTAACAGCTTTACTTGGAATCAATTGGCGCAGAAAGTCGTCATGGTTTGATGCGGCTCGCTACAAATTTACTACTGTAGGGTTTTATATTACAGATCGAGGAAAAGTCTATTAAACATACCTTAACTGGTACTCAAGAACGTTTGAATTGTGCAAAACAGTAATTATTTTTAATTGATCATCATTTTTGAAATCGTCATCATTTTCATCATTCAAGAAGCTAATTGATACTGGGGTTTGTTCGATTTCCAACTCAGTTACATTATTTAGCCACAGTTTACCCTTCTTGAGATATCGGTGTAATTTCAAAGTTCCATCATATGAAATTATAAAACTAGACGAAGGATCAATAATAAAATCGACGAGTTGATTGGATAATTCAATTGAATGAACTCTAGTATTTTTTCTTAAATCAAAAACATCAATTGAGCCGGAAGATTCATCTTTAGATGCAGCTAATAACCAATAACCATTGACACCAAATTTTAGTTTAAAAGTTCCTAATATAGTAGTCTTCAATTGAGAAATCTCCTTTCCATCTGTTAAACTAAAAATCTTAATCTCATCTTGAGTACTGATTGCTACAATAGCACCGTCAACATGGATATCTCCACAAACTATATTTGGCAACTGAGAAACGTATAATTCTCCCTTTTCAGTATCATTGATAGACCATGAATCTCCAGATAATAGTATAAATAATCTAGTTAATTTTGGATGAACGATGATTTGTGATATGGACGAAAGCGAAGATTTGAATTGTTTATCGTCTAAGTAGACTTTATCTTTATAGGCTACTATTGGAATTAGTTCATTGTGAAACTCAATATAATTCAATCCAGATATCAGTCCCTTTTTACGGTTCAACGTAATCGATTTTTTTGTTTGGTAGTTATAAGTTATTAATTTGGTTTTCGATGCTAATATTAATGATTTCAATGGAGTATACATGAATGATTTTTCCACCAGTTTAAATGGATGAATTATTGAACCATTTGAAGTAATTTCCACTTTTTGATCTGGTGTAATCGATAATGTTGGTTTTTGTGATTTGTGAAACTGATATAACTCATCTCTAGCTTGATTTATTTCATCAGCAGGTATTTCTTGTTTAATATCTAAGTTGAGTTCACTTCCATTTTCATTTCCATTTTCATTTCCATTTTCACTTCTGTGTTCGACTTCAGATTGTCCTATTGAAGCCGCAAGTTCTTGCAATGCTTGCTTTGCTTCATCTCTTTCTCGTATGGCATTAGCTGCTACTCTGACTGCAGCATCGTGATGATATAATGCTGCACTCAATTCTTCTCGAGCTTTGGCTAACAGTTTTCTTAATGTGAAAACTTCTAAAGCAAGTGCATCCCACTCATTCTGAAATGTAGACAACAATAAAGGTATAGACGAGAACTGAGCAGGCTTGGGCGGTACAATCTCTGGTATCGTTGATTTAATCGAGATCAATTCATCTATAGTTAATGGCTCATCATTAATTGGGTCTGTACCATTGATAGTGATGAAATTGACAATGTTTTTTTTGTCAAATATACTCCCACTCTTTGGAGATACCACTGGCTCCACTGGAACTTCTCCGGATATCGAACAAAACATATATTACTGTTTATTGTTATTATTACTACTCATTCCATAACAGTCTCAAATGGGCAGAGCTAAAAGATCTCAAAACTACATGCAGGAAACATATACTGGTTGCAAAACGGTTGCAAATAGTATTCATTAGTGATTTAAATTATGATACATTTACAATATGAGTAAAGAAAATAAGAAGCTGAAAACATTAGAAACTTAAAGTTTAAAATCTAAAATCTTCACTTCTTTTACAGTCTAAGAACTTGATTCTTGATCGTTTCATTTGGTTCTGAATACAATAGTTCATTATTTTTCATAGTCCGATTCAACGGTTTTATACTTTTTCTTACCACTTCCAAATAATCCCACACAGTGGCCCAATAATGTAAATATAACGACTAACAAACTGGCTGCTGTCGAAGACCACAAGTATGCATAAAAATTGACTGAAAGGAATGATCTGACCCCAGTAACATTAATTTCATTATTAACTGAGTTTCTGACTGTAATATAAAGAGCTGTAATCATAGCTGCTGTAGCTAAAGAAAACAAAAATATAAGCACTTGTAATAGAATGTTCAAGAACGATAAACAACAATTATTTGGAGACATGCAAGAACCTAAGATTTGAATTAAAAAATTAATGAACCCAAAAGCAATGGCTATTATAAGCAAAATAAATGCGGCAGTATTCACTTTTTGAAGTGTATTAATTATTGTATTCAAATCCCCAGGTAAGTCGATATTATCTGAATTAAAATTCTCGGCTAAAACCTTTAAATCATTAACAATTTCTGTTGGTAATTGGGGTACATCGAGGCCACCTTTGACATCTTGATTGATCATATTAGTAATTTCTGCTTGAAATAATCGAAGAGGATCAAATTTGTAATTGGCAACTGGAGGTGAACAATAAGTCCAATCAATATTAGAATTATCCCAAGTTTGATTTTGGCTACTAGTTGTTCGAGTTGTTGCATTCAATGTGTAACCACGACAGTAACCCCAAAAACTGATAGAATATACATCGGCAAAACCTAAATCCCTATAATCTAATTGATTGGCAATATCGGTTAATACTTGTTCGACAGTACTGAAATATCCATTTTGAATATCAATATCACTTGTCGATAAGGATTGAGCTACGGACAGAGCTACAGATATAACTATGTCGGTGGCACTGGTGTCTTTCTTTACTAACGTAGGAGTAGGTAAAGTTTCAATCATTTCAACTTGATTTGATGCAAAAATCATATCATTATCAATCACTATATCATCAAATCGTTTAGCATTCTCAAGTCCAACTTTAAGTAAATGGCCTATATTCAAAGAAGTGAGATGATAGTTGATTAAATAAGCATCATTCAAATATGATTTATTACTATAAGAACCTATTAAAGCAAATATAGCTAATAGGACTTGACCTATAGTAAATATTATTAAAAGTATTCGGAAAAATGGGAAAATCATTGTCAATTTTAAACCTGATATAAGTTTGAAGGTTTCCAGATCAAATTATAAATACTTTCACTTTTGATTTACCTTCTCAATAGCAATCTTGATACCAATGCATGTCATCGTAGCCAAGAATGGCTGGGTGATCAGGCTGGCTGAGCCGCATGCAGAAGCCCCGTTTCAATTTTATTCTGATTTATTTTTGATCTAGGCAATTACATCATAGCTGTACAACTATGAAAGAAAGTAGGTAATTGAACTAGCGATATGATAAGTATGTAGTACAATAGTAGGAACCCCTTATATAGAGCAAATTTATTTCTACACATCCAAATTGAGCAGTCAACATCGAGCTCAAATTTGAAATTCGCTGCCAAAATTGATACAACTTCATTAGTTTAACTACATTGAGCAATCAGGAAAACTGATGTATTGAATGAATTAATCTATAATTAGAAGAATACTTCATAACATTTCATAACATTTCATAACATTTCATTCAATCGGAGTTTTTCGGCATATTGTATCTGCTTTAGCAACTACAAAAGGGTATGTAAGATCATTAATTTATTAGTATTACATGATATATTAAGTATTAGTTTTCGTATATACAACATCCCTATTCATCTTCTAAGTCTTCAAATCGATCAAGAAGTTCTTGCTCTAACAAATCAGCGGTTAATTCTTTATCTTCAGAATCCGTTGACGGCACCTTCACCCTTTTACCATTGGATGACAGGTTATCATTCTCTTCATCATCTTCTTCATCAACATCTAGCTCTCGAGATCTTTTCTTGGGATTTTCATACATATTTTTAATAAAAGAATTCTTGGCTTGGGTTGATTTCTCGTCTTGATCATCATTATTGTCATCGTCATCATCTGCATAGCCATTACCATTGGTATTATCATCAAAATCATCATCATCACTAATATCCGCCAAAAAATCATCAACTTCTTGATTAGCTTCATCCAAATCGTATTCTTCTATTGAATCAAAAGAATCAAATCGAGGACGATAAGCATTTTCTGTAGCATGATTCGATTTTGATTGTTGGTCTCTAACTTTTGATTGACTTTCAAGCGCTAATTTATATTTTTCAATATCATTTTCTTTGACATACCACTGACTTTTATCACTAGTAGATATAAGATAATCTTTTTCATCGACTTTTGACCATGAACTTAAACATGCAAATAACCAATCTGGATTAACTAATTTAGCATTAGGTAATAATTTAACGGCTACTCGTGCTTTGAAAGTTGGACCAGGACCATTTGCAGGATCTCGACATATAACATGGGTTACTTCAGGATATACTTCATTTACAACTTTAACTCCAAATTGTTTTGCCCATATTACAATATCTTCATTTTCAAACTTAATACCCAAGGGAATTATTCCTGAAAATAATACTGTAATTCCCTGTAAAACTTTCGATTTCATTACTGGAATAATTTTAGTTAAATCTGGTTTCAGACTAATATTTTTAGATTTATTTGTGTCCAAGATTGTATAATACTCCTGATGAATATTTTTCAAAACATTTTTCAATGAATATAATTCATTATCGTCATCATACAAAAGATTATCTTCCTCATCTTCATCCTCAGAATTTTCTGGTGAGCCAATAGGAGAAGGATTTTTAGATTCGTGATCATGATGATGCATTTGTTCTAAATTATGTTGTAATTTGGCTAATGGTCGATCGTGCTGTTGTTTTTCAATTGATTGAATTCTAGTTATTGATTGCTCTTTTAATAAAGTAATATCATCATCTTCATCTTTATTATCATTTTCTTTAATTTCAACAATTTTGTTATCATTTGAATCTTCAAATGAGGTATCAGAATCAAGGTCTTGTTGAGCTTCCAATCTTGCGATAGCCTTTCTTTTTTTGGAAGGGCCAGTTAATTGACTAAGCTTTTTGGGCAAAAAAGTTGAATTGATATCACCTATTCCCACAAAAAAATTATAAGGAACAACTTTGATTAGATTTGACTCCCATTGCCAAACATCACCTCTGTCATCAATAATAGCAACCATTGACTGATCAACGGGAAATAACCGTTTCAAATTTTTATGAGTTAGAGAACCACTTTCATCTCGACTTAAAATTCGATCACCAAAATATTGACCGGTTGGATCAATAATTTTTGCAATTGCTAAAGCATAATTTCTGGTAGCCATAGTATAAATATGTAATTCATATTTTTTTGAAATTTCCAGTAAAAACTCAGCTAATCCGGGTCTAATTTTCACATAATACCAACATTTAATCAGTCCATTCCAACCTTGAGGAGATTCTTCTTCTAAACAAAATGATTTTACATCTTTAATGGCCGGATAATTGGGATTATTTGGATCTGATTGCCATTCACTGACGGTTGGATCAACCGTAGCTTGAATTACGGTTTGATCCAAATCAACAACCAAAATTAATTTTCGATCTTCAACTAATCGAGTGGTAGTATTTTCCTCAATTTTTTTAGCCTCATCCAAACTAATTTTTAAATCAGTATTATCATGAGACATTGAGATTGTTGCTCTTTCTTCATAATTATATCCAGAATAATCTTTTTCATCTTCAACTGCTTTACCACATAATGCACATAAACCACCATATTGTACAGTATGAGAGCAAGGTTCTTTTATCCAACATAACTCAACCCCGGAATGACTAACTTCTTGACCATCATTTATATCTATTGACTGAATTTGTCCTTCAATTGGACTTTCAAATGTTCCAATTCTTTCAACTCGAATTTTTCGAGGTATATCTTCCTTACAATTGGGATCATCTTGATAATCCCAATACTTGTATTTGAATAATAAGTCATGTTTCTCTACTTTATCTCCGATTTTACATAAAATTGATGATATTATTACTGGAAATGGTACCGATTGTGGTAGCATTATTGGAATTGACTCTGACATTATTTATCAAATTTATTTCGATTTTTATTATTTTCAATATTCTTCAATTTATTTGATCCTACTACGTATTTACTTAAACCCAACTGTACTCTCTCGCTTCTTGTTTGTATTTGTTGATACCCTATAGTTTGTTTATTGGATTGATGCTTTAGATTTTGTTTGTTTTGTAGTAAATTATCGCTCACGTGAAAACTCCGAACTGACGAACAGGCCAGTTTTAGGAATGGATGAATAAACACGGTCAAGTATTGGGAGACAGCCATTGTCATATTGGTATTGAATGTAATAGCGATGATATTATACGATTAGCTGAAAAAATCAGCGAAATTAGTACTAAACTGAGGTTTTTCCATATCATGACTACATTTTATAAGGATGTTGAGTTATTGGATTTATTGTTAGATACTTTGCCATCAAAATCAGTTATTGTACCTTACTATGGTGTACATCCATGGTACAGCCATCTTTATACTTTTGAAAATTATGAAAATATGCTGGATTTCGATATTAAGTTAAATCACTACAATCAAGTTTTACAACCACATCCCTCGAATGAATTATTAGATATATTGCCTATCCCTATGAATATTTATAAACAACTTGAATTATATGAAAAATTGATTGAAAAACATGATATTGCTTATGGTATTGGTGAAATTGGTCTAGATAAATTATTTAAAATTCCAAAAACTGGGTTTTTTGGTAATAAGTTGATTGATGCTCAAGGTTTAACTCAATTCAAAACAAGTCTAAGTCATCAACAATCGATTTTTCAATGTCAATTACAATTTGCAAACGATTTACAAAAACATGTTTCTTTACATTGTGTAAAAACTCATGGTAAATTATACGAAATCATGATCAATTATCCCAAAATTCCAAAACTTATATTGCACTCGTTCTCTGGATCAATTGAGCAAGCTAGATTATGGTGTAAAAATTATCAATCAAGAGTAATGTTCTCGTTTTCAAACTATATTAATGGACAAAAAATGGAAGATTTGATCAAGTTTATTAATCATTTATCAAATGATCAAATTTTGGTTGAAACTGATTATCCAGTTGATCAATATTTATTGAAAACTCCCGATATTTATTGGAGCGATTTATTCGAGATTTGGTCAAAAATTTATAAAATAAAACTTGAACAGATTCTGGAACTTGATATCGAAGACAATATAAACAGATCAATTGGGGTATAATAAGGCGCCTTTGAAAATTAAGTTATGGACCATTAAAGTGAGAGTAATTTTCATTTATGTTATGGCTTATTACATTGAGACTGATTTTCATTTGATATGGCCAGTACTTTTTCTACAAGATTACAGCGTTCGAACAAAATGATAGAATTGAAATGAAGATGGCAACAAGACAGATTAATAGAATTTTTTGAACTCTAAGCACGATTTCTTTTGAAATATACAGGGAGGTTATAATGGAGTAAAACAAAAGTACCAACATGAAGCTGATGCAAAAAATACAAATAAAATAGATATACGTAGTAATATGAAGATTGGATGGAATTGTAAAATATTAACTTGGTGAACTTTATCAACAATATGATATGATTTATCTAATAGAATAGATTTAGAAAATAGCTAACTTTGGTGAAGCTTATTTTCAACTTTTGCTTTTAGTCAAGATATAAATGGATTAGTACATTTACAATAAACACCAATAGGGAATAACAATTTTCTTATATAGAATTTATAGTATATTCATATAAACTATAATATCTATAATGTAAGTATCTATAAACAATCAAATATTTCAATAAGTAATTTAAACCTATATAATAATATCAATAGATAGTATATACTTATAATCTTGATGTAATAATATCAATCAATAGAATATACTTATAATCTTGATCTAATAATATCAATAAATTCTGGTTTTAAAGAAGCACCACCGACTAAGAATCCATCAACATCAGCTTTATGTTTGAATTCACCAGCATTTTTACCATTGACGGAACCACCATATAAGATTCTTAATTTATCAGCTTGATCTTTACCAATTGTTGAAGCTAAATGATCTCTAATACCTTTATGAGTTTCTTGAGCATCATCAGGAGTAGCAGCTAAACCAGTACCGATAGCCCAAACTGGTTCATAAGCGACGACAATATTAGACCAATCTTGAATAATTTTTGATACCGCATCTAATTGTCTAGCACAAACTTGTAAAGTGATACCTGATTTTCTTTCTTCTAAAGTTTCACCAATACACAAGATTACTGATAAACCTGAATCCAAAGCAAATTTAGTCTTTTCGGCGATGAATTCATCTGATTCTTTGATAATGGTTCTTCTTTCAGAATGACCAGTTAAAGACCATTTAGCTCCCAAATCTTTTAATTGACTTGGAGAAATTTCACCAGTATAAGCACCAGAATCTTTATTAAAAACATTTTGAGCAGCAATTGCTACGTTTTTTTGTTTATTTAATTCAACAGCTAATCCAATATATGGAGAAGAAGGAGCAATAACAACTTCAACATTTTCAGGAATATCAGCTTGATTTAAATTGTTAACGATTTCACTAATGGTCTTTTTAGTACCATTCATTTTAAAGTTACCTCCAACAAAGAATTGTCTAGCCATGATAATTAAGTAGTATTAGTATTAATAGTAGAAGAAAAAGAAATATTCAACAACTAAAGAAAACAACAACGATAATAACTTGATTTACTCCTGTCTAGGAACACCAAATCCCGAACGACGACGACGCACGGGGAAATTTTACGGTACCGTCAGATGATACGCGGAGACAAGGAGACACCCGACCGAGACAACAGACAAGACAAGACAACATACAAGAGACAACAGACAAGACGAGACAAGACAACATACAAGAGACAAGACAAAATACAAGACAAGACAACATGAAGACAGATTGAACAAGGATAAAGTGAGTATCTTCATCGATTGAATAAGTGTATTTACTAGAAAATTAGATCAACCAATATAGATACAGGATGAGATCGCATGGTTCCATATAGTAGTAGTGAACAAAAAACAAGATAAAATTAAACCTAAGGATACTGAAATTTAAACGTATAGAAAGACATATATTATTGTTAATACTAATACCAGCAATATTGATTAATAATAATAATATTATTATTATTATTATGAATTATTATTAATATTAATGGTAATAGTAATAATTATAATAATGGATATAATAATGAGTAAAGTATTTATTGTTACAGTAAATAAAAGTGAAACAAAATTCTTATGGATTCACATAATTCGATTTCTATGTTTTTGTTTCCTATCTATTTTCATAATAATATATTTATATACTTCTATTCTATCATTGATGATATATACAAACCAAATCCAATCTCATTTTTATAAAAATTTCCCCCGATATTTTCCGGGATCACCTCCCAACAATTTTCGGGAACACCCCGGAAATTCTCGGGATATGAATTTATTAGGTGATTCCAATTAATGTATCTATGAGTAAAGAAAGTGTGTCTTCTTTTTGTACCATTAGAACTTTTTAATGCTTTCTTTGGTATCTCTTCTATTATTTATGCATTCATCCACAAGTTCTTGTACTAGTCACTACCCTATCGTCTATTGACAGCCTTCTTCTTCCTTTTTTTCTTCTTCTTCTTCTTCTTCTATTTATAGTCTATTCATCATCTTATAATGTTTTTAATCATCTTCATTTTTATCATCTTCATCTTTTTTGTAATTGATCATCCTCTAATCTGTTTCTTGTTCTATTTTTTTCTTGTTCTATTATTTCTTCTACTTATTTTTTTTGTTGAATTTTTTCTCTTCTGTTTCTGTTCTTGTTATTTATCCTACTCATTTATATTGTTCACATAATGTGAAATTGCCATCATTTCTTTCTTTCGACCTTGCCTTTCTTTCCTTAGTTCTCATTTCAAAAGGAGAATGATCCCTTATTCTATTAAATGCTTCCTGAATCTTTAAATTCTTTTTCCGATTTGCAATAATTGCATTTGCTTGTGCTTCAATTATAACACTTATATCAAAATCTTGAGGATTTAATAGCTTATTCTTAACATTGAAACATACTTCTTCTTTGACTTCACTTTCAATTTCATCATTCAATTCATCATCAGGTACTTCATCCCAAGTTTCCAAATGAGATTTTAATTCATATCGATCATTTTCTTGTTGCTTTTTCATAATCAAGTATTGACAATGAGGAATATTCTTCAAACTTTCAAACTGTTCATAACTCCATTTAAACCATCTCATTAAAAATACTCGAGCCCAAATTCCATGTGTTACAAGTACTAAGATATTAGGGAAGTCAGGTTGCTCAAATTTTCGAAATAATGTTTCATTAAATGAGGAGATTCTATCAAATACATCAGCAGCACTCTCTCCATGAGGAATTCTATAAAAGAAATGACCATATTGAGCTCGTTCTTCCCATATTTTCTCCATTTCATCAGCTTTACTTTGATAATTACCAAAATCTTGTTCTCTCATTCTTGGCTCTTCGTAAACATTGTATTCCACATTTTCTAGATCTTTAATCCCTTCGATTATATTGGAACATGTTTCTCGAGCTCGCCTATATGGTGATGTATAAAATGATATTGATCTTGGGTTTGGATGATCGCTATTATCATCAAGACATTTACTCTCTAAAAACCGTCTAAAAAGTCTACCTGCTTCTAGAGCTTGTGCTTTACCTCTTTCGGTTAACTCTACTCGATGATTTGAAGTAAATCGATTTACAGATTTATCCATATTAGCCGCTGACTCTCCGTGGCGTACCAATAATATATACTAAACGGGTTAGTGACAAATGATCTACTAATAACTTTCAAAAACTATCATTCATCTTCAAATTATCGACTTATACATACTTTCGGTCTCGCCATTCTAATCCTTGTAACTATTACTACTTCATTTTCTTTATCTCTACTTCTACCTCTTTATAGTCTAAGCGTATATGCAGGAGATGACCCATGGCATTAATATGATTGATTGAATACGATTAACAGAGTTGAAAGTTTGAAAGTAGTATAAGAAGTAGGACGAGTATGTAGTTTAAATGATTTGATTTATTGAAAGTTGAATCCGTATTGAAAAGAGTTGAATTTGCACACAAAATCCACAATATTATCTCGTAATATGCTTCATACTATGATTAATGAGATGAGATTGATATCTAGAGCAATGATATGGAAATCAGAGTTAGCAAATGGAGTTAGCAAATGGGATACGGAAAGGGCGGAAATATTAAAGAAATAAGAGTTCACTAAAACAATTTAAATTTCACTGTTTGTAAGTAATATATCACAAGTTTGTACAGTGTATATATATATTTGGCCACTAGAGTGTAGTATATTTATTGAGTACATCTAAAAAATAAGAATGTACTTAGTGTACATATGAACCCACAGGTTCCATACCTATTATACATAATAATGAACAATTGACAGATTTATTAGATATATTTTCTGATAGATTTGATAGATCAGGTTCGGATCAAGTTTCTCATTCATTTCTTGTTCATCTCAGACATTAAATGTCATGGGTTAATTTTCTTTCAATGGCAAAACTTTTGATTAATTCTTCATTACAATTCTTTAAAATATCATCAGCTAAAAAGTCAATCAGATAAGAATGTAACATATTATTGTATCTACTTGGTTCAGTTGGTAATCTGAAATGAGATTTCCAGTCATCAAGATCTAATAATTTTTGACCATTTTTTTCTAATTCAAAATTTTCAAGTTTTCTTTGTTGTTTCCAAGATTGAATTTTACTAAATTCTTTTTGATATTGTCTTTGATAATAATTGAAATTATTTTGATCATAATTATAAGCATCAACTTGAGAATATAATGATTCTAACAATTGAGAAGTATTTGATTCATTTGATGATAAATTCAAGACTTCACCTTGAAAGTTAGTATCATCATTTTCATTAAGATTAGCTAAATATAAATTAATCAAGTTTTGATTATGAATATTTATAGTAATTTCATCAAATATATTTAAAAATGATAATTTATGATTTTCCAAATCTTTTGATTTCCATTTATTATCAGAATATGCTCCCATAAAGTTTGATGATAATCTATAAGCTTTTAAATCTAATTCTTTACCAATTGATGACATGTTGTGAATGATTATAAATGAATTTTTATTAATTAATTGTTGTTGAGCTAATGCTTCAACTAATTGGGTAGTAACAAAATTACCCGAGATTGTTGATTGAAACCATCCTTGAAATTCAACTCCATAATCTAATTTCTTTAAATTTGTTAAAATATCATGTTGATATTTTGATCCACTTCTTGACTTGAATGATCCTCCTTCATATTGGTCTGGGTATGTATATGGATAAGCATTGGTTATATCTATTGACCCTTCATCATCTTCAAACCCTAATAATGCTCCAGAGTATAATGATGGATAATTTTCTGATGTATGTCTAACAATGCTTAATAAAACACTTGATTCAACATTAATTGATTTCGTAGCCTCACTAAATGTTAGTATTCATGAATAAATTATTTCCATTCAATTGTGTTGCTTAAACCTTATTGCTTCACTTTTAAACCAAGTTTATTGGAAAATGTTTCTTGGAAAATGTTTCTTGAAAAATGTTTGTTAAAATATATTTCTTCTCTCTTGTTTTTCCAATTTTTTTGCTACAATACTATTCATATATTGTTACTCTCTATTCATTTCTTGCTCTTTACTGCTATTTCGTGTTGTTTCTTTATTCTTTTTTTGTTCTTGTTTATTCCTTTCTGTTCCTTTCCATCCCTTGTGACACTATTTTCTCCGGTTTTTTTTAACCCCACACAATCTAATACATCTTTCCCACTCATTAATATCGCCTTTACATACGTCTTACTCCCCATTGTCTCGTATTCCTTAATAAATCAATCTACTATCTCTACTAAATCCATTTTTATTACCAGGTTGAAAATTTTGAAAATTTTCCAATCACGTGACCGTTTTTTTTTTTTTGGCAGATTCATCATTGAAAAAAAATTAGTTGGGAAACAAACAGTTGAATACAACGTTAAAGTATAGGACAATTTAATATAGATACAATGTCTGAAGAAGTTGGTGCTGTGACTGAACAGTTGCAAAAGACGTTTTTGGATGAAGTGACGGGAGAACAAGTTTCCAAAACCGAGTTAAAGAGAAGACAAAAGCTTAGAAGTTTAGAACAAAAAAAAGCTGCCAAAGCCGAAAAAGCAGCCGAAAAGAAAGCTAGTGCTCCACCTTCAAAGAAGAAGGATGAATTGGCTGATTTGAATCCTGCGCAATATTTTGAATATAGATCTCGACAAATTGGAGAATTAAGAAATGCTAATAATGTTGATTCTAATGCATTTAATCCATACCCTCATAAATTTGAAGTTAGTTATAGATTACCCGAATTTATTGAAAAATATCATGGTTTAGCTAGAGGGGAATCGAAAAAAGATGATGTTGTCACTATTTCTGGTAGAATTCAATTTAAGAGAGAAGCAGGTTCAAAATTAAGATTTTATGTTTTGAAAGGTGATGGAGCTCAATTACAAGTTATGTCTCAAGCTCAAGATGTTGAAACTTTGGAAGAATATGAAAAAATGCATGAAATCTTGAAAAGAGGTGATATTATTGGGGTTACTGGTTATCCAGGTAGAACTGCTCCTGCCAAAGGTGGTGAAGGTGAATTATCAATCTTTGCCACAAAAATTCAATTATTAACTCCTTGTTTACATATGTTACCTTCAGAACAATTTGGTTTCAAAGATCAAGAAGCAAGATATAGAAAAAGATATTTGGATTTAATTATGAATAATCATGTTAGAGATAGATTTATTACTAGATCAAAAATCGTTTCTTATATTCGTAAATTCCTTGATTCTAAAGATTTCATTGAAGTTGAAACCCCAATGATGAATGTTATTGCCGGTGGTGCTACTGCCAAACCTTTTATTACTCATCATAATGATTTATCAATGGATATGTTCATGAGAATCGCTCCAGAATTATTTTTAAAAGAATTAGTTGTTGGTGGTATGGATAGAGTTTATGAAATTGGTCGTCAATTTAGAAATGAACAAATTGATATGACCCATAACCCAGAATTCACTACTTGTGAATTTTATATGGCTTATGCTGATGTCTATGATTTAATGGATATGACAGAATTATTATTTTCAGAAATGGTTAAGGAAATCTGTGGTGATTATAAGATTTCTTATCATCCTGATGGTCCAGATGGTAAAGAATTAACTTTAGATTTTTCTAGACCTTGGAAAAGAATTAATATGATTGAAGAATTAGAAAAAGTTTATAATGTTAAATTCCCACCTGGTGATGAATTACATACTGAAGAAACTGGTAAATTTTTGAAACAAATCTTAATTGATAACAAATTAGATTGTACTCCTCCTTTAACTAATGCTAGAATGTTAGATAAATTAGTAGGTGAATTAGAAGATGCTTCAATCAATCCAACTTTCATCTTTGGTCATCCACAAATGATGTCTCCATTGGCTAAAAAAGATCGTAAAATCCCAGGATTATGTGAAAGATTTGAAGTTTTTGTTGCTACTAAAGAAATTTGTAACGCTTATACCGAATTGAACGATCCATTTGATCAAAGACAAAGATTTGAAGAACAAGCCAGACAAAAGGCTCAAGGTGATGATGAAGCTCAAATGATTGATGAAACATTCTGTAATGCTTTAGAATATGGTTTACCACCAACTGCTGGTTGGGGTTGTGGTATTGATAGAATTGTCATGTTTTTGACCAACTCCAATACTATTAGAGAAGTTTTATTATTCCCAACTTTAAAACCTGATGCTGTTGATAATGTTAAAGTCGAAAAAAATAATTAATTTTAGAATATACAGTTTTTTTTTCATATAGATAATTCTATTTTATAATACGATATTCCAAATAAATTAAGCTAGCTGTTTATAAACTGGTTGGTTCAAGCCTTTCTTTGACTCTACTTGGTTCAAATTGTAAATCTATACATATAAATTACTGTCAATCGGCAGGATCAGATTTGGTTTGGTTTCCATGGATTAGTATACCTTATCTGGACTTTCTAGTGATTTACATTAAAAACAAGAAAACTTAAAATTTCATGGATGTACCTAAATTATTGACATCTGTTTGGGCTCATTTATCTTCGTGTTAATTCACCTCTTCTTTTCATTTCCAATGCCAATTTGTAAGGAGGAGCAGTAGGCATTTGTACTGGATTTAAAGCTTTAGTTTTATGGTCTTCATCCAAGGTATAAGTCGCATCTGAATCAGGATCATTCAAATCACCACAAGCAATGAATTTTGCAATCATTCTTTGTTCATCTTCCGGTAAATCAAAGTGAGACAAATTTCCAACTTTACCTATATTTGCTCCTTCAAAAAATTCTTCAGTAGATTGATTTAATTGTAATTTTGGTTTCCAATTTTCATTTGGTTGGTAATTGAGACAGACAACAAAAGCTTCTAACGAGGTTCCTCTTGATGATCTAGGTTTAGCGCAAATAACTTTTTCAAATAAATAACTTAATTGACTGTACAACAAGTCAATATCTCGACCTCGAAAAATTTTGGCAACAAATGTTCCTCCTGGTTTTAAAATACATGTTGCTAACTGCAAAGCTGATAAAATTAATTGAGCCTGTATGTACTCATCCAAATCATGTAAACCGGTAACATCAGGAGCTCCATCACTACAAACAAAATCAGCAGGTTCTCCTCCAAATATTTCAAGAATTTTTTGTAATGTTTTGGGATGAGTTATATCAGCCTGAATAGTTGTTACTCCTTCAATGGGAGTCATTGGTTGTAAGTCAACACTAACAATCTTGGCATCTTTTTGTCCTTGATTTTGTATCAACTCTCGACTCAACACTTGTGACCATGATCCTGGAGCAGCACATAGATCAACTACTCGTTTAATTCCTTGAAAAAGTTGAAACTCGTCGTTCAATTGGAGCAATTTGAACGCAGATCGAGCTCTCCAGCCTTCTTCCTTAGCTCGCCTATAGTATAGATCCCTCTTATCCTTACTAGACTTCCCCATTACCTGCTATCTTCTTTGGCATCATCTTGTTTTACTATCATCTTAACTAAGGTGAAAAATTCTCCTGTATATAGTCTGACAAATTTTTTATTGTAGGTTAGATAAAATCAGTTAATAAGAATTGAAGTATTGGGGACACTATGGTTATATCGAGACATATAGCGATCCACACGGGTCGTATTGGACGGAGTGGGATTCGTTCAATGAGCAGTAGTGTGCGGTTGTTTGATGGGGTTAAGAAATTTGTTAACCCTCAAGAATTTATTCAAATGAAACAACAGGAACGAGTTGAAGAAGGACAATTTCGGGCCAATTTACTTAATAAAGAATTTGAATATAATCCTAAATATATTGGGGAAAACCAACCAAATCCTGTTTCCAATCGTCCAATTCCTTTAAATGTGGAGTTATTAAAATATAAACCAATTAACTTACCTCAAACTCACGGGCATGAAGTAGCGACAATCAAGTTGAGAGGATACGATCAAGATAATTTAATTAGAGCTGGTGAGTTTGCTTTAAGATCGGCATATTATTTGGGAATACCAACTTCAAAATTGATAAGTGAAAAAACTGAAAAAAGATTGTATACGGTTATTAAATCGCCATTTGCTCAAGCAAAATCAAAAGAAAATTTTCATAGAACTACATTCAATAAGAGTATAGTTGCCTATGATGCCAATCCTGAAATTATTGATTTATGGTTATCTTACATCAATAAATATTCCATACAAGGTGTGGAATACAAGTCAACTATAACAACTAGAGAATCTTTGGATTATTCAAAACAATTGGATGAATTAACCACCCAAGATTTGAACTTCCCTTCGGCTTATAGCGATTCTTCCGATCCAGTAGCTGCCAAGGTTCAAGAATTATTAAAATCGGATACTTTTAAAAAATTGCTTGATGAAAGTAAATAACTTGTATATATATATATCAAATTAACATAACATATAACTTAGAGCTATAAAAATATCTTCTTATGTACGAAAAATTTTTATCAAATAATATTATGGGGTAATGATTCATAATTCATCAAATCTTAAATTTCAAAAGGTATAAGGTTTTATGTATATGATATATTGATCTATTAGAAAAATATTCTAAAAATGTACCAGAGAAACACTTCTAAATAACTTTGAAATGAACCTTCCATTTGTTATTAATGTGAATATTCAGTAATTGGGTTTTTTGCTTCTATCCATATAATTCCCAATCATCTTCTTCTTCTTCATCGTCTTTTGCAGCTAATAAATCAGCTTCTAACCTTTGTCGTCTTAATTTAGTAATATCCTTGACATCAAACCTACATAACGGACAAGTTGAGTTCACAGTCAACCACGGCCCTATACAATCCAAATCAAATATGTGATCTTTGGAATTTTTCATACTACAAGGAAGTTTAACAATTAAGGGATAATCGTCATCTTTGAATTTGTTGGTACAAATAGGGCAATCATCGGTATCAGATAACTTATTCACATCTACCCGTTCTAAAGTGTCAAGAAATTCTGATGATATTCCTTTATTGCCATCATTTTCTGACAATATATCAATCAATTGTGAAGGAACTGAGTTATCGTTGATGTCGTGATTCATCAATCCTAAAGCATTAACAAGACTTTGCCTCATGGTCTCTTCTTCCCCTTGACCATACCCTTGGTTATTAGTTAGAAACGATTCAAGCACCGAAGTTAATGTTTGATGATTTCTTGATTCATTACTTGGTTGACTTCGATTCGATCTGATATTATGGTCATCTTCTTAGTTAGTAAATACGTTATGGATATAGTTCCTCTCTCTCGCTACATACCTTCATAATTAGACATGGTTGAACTTGTCAGATTTTGCCACTTTGTTTACAAAATTAATTTCTATCGTCAAGATCAATACATGGCAGAAATTGTGAGTTTAGACTTAATCGATCTAGTTTTTGGATATTGAATACTTTACAGGCGTAGACTGAGACTGTGCTCACTAACTGATATCAATCAATATATATATTACTCTTTAGCATTGGTGAAAAGGTAGGCTTAAACACATTTAGTATGAAAAAGTCATGTTCACTTCTGTGTAGAGAAAGGGTATGAAAAATCTAAACAAGGCTTCCTTCTTGAAACGATTCAGAATGGGTGTTTCAATGAGTTTGGAATAATCCATATGTGCGGCCATATAGAACAAGTCTACTTGAATCTGTACTTCAATAAAAGTAATCCAGCAACATCCACGTAACAATTAAACAATGGTAATGATTTAGAATAAATCAATTCGACTGAATATTCCCAGCATTTGATCAAACTGGCTCTGTATCTGTGATTTATACTTGAAAAATCGACCATCAAGATCTGTAACTGTTGAGCTCTATACGATTTTGTTTTTGTTGAAGATGAAGGACCGGCCCGAATATCGTTCTGTAAAAGGATTGCAATGATTCATTATCACTAGTGAAAGCAAAAGCATTTGTCTAACTTCTTGCTGATGCACAATCCATCAAGACAGTGTGAATATTTAGTGACTTATTAATACAATATTCTGCTATTTAGTTACAAATTGAGTAACCTTAAATGCCAATCAATATTGTTTATGGCAGCTGAATATTGAGTAAGCCTCCAGTCATTTTGATTAATAAAATTGATAAACATGTAGTTAATTATTCAACGCAAACTGACCAGTTTATTAGCCAATTAAGAAGTATTTGTTGACTATTCAATGCAAATTTGCCAATGATTTAGCCAATTGATACATATTTAGTTGATTAATCAATAGAAACCGGTCAGTTATTTAGCCATTTGATAAGTGAATAGTAAACTTTTACTGACAGGTCAGTATTCTCGTTGAATAGTAACCACTAACTAGATTGAGGTAGTGTATTCCATTTTGCAACTAAGAATACTTTGAATGTTTTCAATTTACACCATTTATGTTCGAGAATAGTTCAAATGCTAAAAATGTTTTCAAGTTTCAAATTTATACTCTGGTTTCAATTGATCTAGAGATTCTTCTTCACTGTCTTCGTTTTCTTCGATCGGAATATAACTAAAGTAACCATCTTTGGTTTCATTCAAATACAAAGGAGTCATTGGAGGATCTTGAGTTTGCACAGGCCTCAAATTAGGACTGCCGACAAGTTTGATTTTACCCATAGAAAATAGTTGATTCAAATGATTTCGAGATAAATTTGAACTACTTAAAGATCTTGGAGGGGTTTGACTATTTAACCAAAACCGCGAAGGAGATCCATGTAAACTTACGGGATCTAAATTTGGAGAATCAGGGGGAAGATTATTATCAGAATAATTTTTTTGATGATAATGTTGAATTCTTTGTTGATTCATATAATGATTTACAGTATAACCTGAGGTACTATTCTTTCGCTCAAGTATAAATGCATTTGAATTTTCTTTATCGTGATTCTTAAAACTGTCATTATAATTTTTCAGAAGATTATCATATTTATTAATATTAATTGAATCGGGTCTTTCCCCATCAAGTTTTCTTTCTTGATTCAAACTCAATAGTGAGATTGTTGAAGTCGATGGTATTAGTCTCCCATCCAAATCCTGGCCCACACTCGTAGCTAATAATTGTGGTTCGGGGTGGTCTTCAGATATAGGAGACTTATGTTTGTAACTACTAGGAATAGCTCTGGCTCGATTATAATCGTTATAATTTACCGATAAACTCAGCATTTGCTGATCAATACTTTCATATGATGACATATATAAACATGTAACAAAAAAATGATCAACTTTCTTCTCAATATTTGCCGTTATCACTAGAGAATACTAATCACAATCAGTAGCAATGTTGTAATCGGTGAAAATCAACCTGAAAATTATTATGCAGGACGTATTCAAGATCAATAATAATAAGAAAAAAGTTAATATGCAGTCCCTGGCTATATAGTTATTTTACTATCAGTGAAATGAAATTTTTCAATTGTTTTGTATATTATAAGAATTTTTTTGAGTTTTATGGATAATAAATTAGATAAAAAAAGTCTATTTAAAGCTACGAAAATTTAGCAAAAAAGTTTATTTCTTACATTAGGTTACCATGACGATGTGTGATTGTAAGTTGGTTTCAGTAACAAATAGTTAAAGCAAACTACTAATCATCATCCCTTCAACCAGAACAAGTAAATAATAACTGCATAAAAACTTAAAAAAATAAAAAAATAAATTCAAATTAAGAAATCGATCAAAGTTTAAATTCCAAACTCCTCAAAAAATTCTTCCAAATCAAGTAACTTGCGCTATGCGGGTTTATGCATGTACACTCACTTGCATTTGAAACCAAAACTATAATCATAACTAAAATCGTAATTTAAAATCAAACACTAAAACTGACATTCAACTCGAATCACTAAAGAACTATTGTAAATCATCTTTTAAATATGACAATATTTTTGGGCTCCACCTCCTTTCGGAAATTGTTGTAACTGAATACAGAAGAGTTAGTTTAGAATACAGGAGAGTTAGTTTAGAATACAGAAGAGTTAGTTTAGAATACAGAAGAGTTAGGTTAGAATACAGAAGAGTTAGTTTAGAATACAGAAAAGTTAGTTTAGAATACAGAAAAGTTAGTTTAGAATACAGAAGAGTTAGTTTAGAATACAGAAGAGTTAGTTTAGAATACAGAAGAGTTAGTTTAGATTATGGGTAAATAAATCTCGCACAGATGTTCTTATGTATGGATGAAGGTCTGTATTGAAATAAGGATGTTATGATTAAGCTCTATATATAATAAATGATATTATGAATGCTAGACACAATTGGAGTTGTGTAGTTTCTATGATCTATAATTATTTTGAATAAATAAAATGTGCCTTTTACCAATTTTTTTTTTGTAAACATATTATGTACATGGTTTTTATAAATTTTTTATCTCTAAATGGTTATTTCACTTGATTCTCACCTTTTTTTTGTCTCTATCTTCTTCTTCTTCTTCTTCTTCTTCTTCTTCTTCTTCTTCTTCTTCTTCTTCTTCTTCTCTGAGTATAGTTTCATTCTTCACCCAATTACCTCCTTTCTTTGTCTTCACCTTTCACATCGTTATTACTCTCGTCTTGTCTATTTTTCTAGTACTTACCATCATCTTCAGGATCAATCTTAAAAATTTTATCCGGGTTTAAAATTCTATTAGGATCAAGTGACATTTTTAGTTTTCTCATTAAATTAATCGCATCTTCACCTAACTCCATTTTTAAGAAATTCCGTTTGGCATTACCAATACCATGTTCTCCAGTACAAGTACCTTCATTTTGTAAGCCAATTTTGATTAATTCATCGACAATTTTTTCACACTTTTCTTCATCTTCGAGCTTATAAAATAAATCAGCATGAAAGTTCCCATCACCAGCATGAGCTAAAATAATTGATTCGAATCCTGAAGACTTTATGATTTTACTTACTTGATTCAAAACTGGTGATAATTTACTAATAGGCACAGCAATATCAGTGACCCATGTCTTAATATCAGGATCAATCTCGTTTCTAGCATACTGTAACATAGCATAAAAAGCATTCTTTCTTGCTGAAAATAATTCTTCACCTTCTTCCTGATTTTTAGCAAATATGAATTTTACGACATTATTATCACTTGCAATTTTCTGTAATTGTTTTATGTATTCATCAACAATGACTTTATTCATTCCTCCAATTTTGATAAATAAACTAGGACATTCTTCCCATTCTCTAGTGGTATAACCCGAATAGTTAATACAATGCATCATATCTTGATCTAATAATTCAATTGCATTTGGTTGAATTCCTGATTTAAATATATCACCCACCATGTTTGTTGAATCTAAAATTGTTGGAAACTGTCCCACAACAACAGTTTCGTATTTTGGTTTAACATATAATCTTACTACAGCTTCAGTCACTATACCTAAAGTGCCTTCACTACCAATAAATAATCCCGTTAGGTTATAACCGGCAGATGATTTTCTAGGACGTTGTTTTGTTTTAACAATTGTTCCATCAGCTAATACTACAGTGATTGATATGACGTTATGAATCATTGAACCATATCTTGATGCATTAATACCTGAAGCATTAGTATTAATCATACCAGATATTAGTCCATTAGGGCCACAATCATTACCAAACATTAAACCATCTTTTGCTAAGACTTGATTTAAATCTTGCCAATTGACTCCAGCTTCAACTTGAACATCCAAATCATCTTGATTGATCTTGATTATTCTATTCATTTTCGAGGTGTTCAAAACAACTCCCATTCTTGTTGAATAAAAGTGACCTTCTAGAGCTGTACCACCTGAAAATGGGACAACAGGAACTCGATATTCGTTTAAGATTTTCATAATTTTTGAAACTTCCAAAGTTGAAGAAGGATATATAATATATTTTGGTTTCTCATTTATTTTGGGTTCATGAGGACTAAATTCATTCTTAGTATGGTGGTCAATCTCAATTTTAGAATTTTTCACATTGGTTGATCCTACAATTTCAATAATTTTTGAAATTGCCAATTCTAATTGTTCATCACTAGCATATTTAGGAGATTCAAGATCTTCCAATTTGGTAGTACTATTTGAAGGAAATAAATTCGAAGGTGGATTGTTAACAAGTTCATACTTTCCCAACTTGTAACCGCCAAATCCAATCACTAGACCAGCAATTATGCCACTTGATAAATTGTAATTGAAATTATTTCGGGTTCTACTAGAATAATTTCGAGTGAATTTTAAAAATTTAGCTCCAAATTTGAAACGAGGGACTCGGCGAAACATCTAGAAGTATTATCTTTGCCAGTATAGTACATTTCATCAGAAATTTTTCACCAGTTGTGGTTAATTATTTTGGTTATCTTTAGTCACGTGAGAATATTGAAATCGACAATTGATAAGGTCCGATAGCAATAGATGATAATCATTGAATGGGTACCGCTAATGTAACAATTGTAATAGATAACAGCCAAAATTGTGACTGTACTCCACATAAGTTTATGGTTATCTTTTATTCCGGTTTGAAAAGTTGATTATTGTAATGAACTGCCAATGAAAAATGAGGTGGCTGCATTGTGTTTGTGGTTAATGCTATCTATAATTGTTACTTTGTGTATATTGAACTTATCTTGGTTTGATGATAGATTGGTCTTCTCCATGTTATTGGTCAAAGGCATCAAAAAAAATTATGGCTTTCTAATTATTGGCATAATCTATTCACTAAGAGTGTACAAAAGCAAATTGATATCTAAAGTTATAGAATACTATGAGCCCATGTCAATTGGATTAAGATGAACTCTAAATTGTGGAAACTAATTGCCAACTAGATAACCCATAACTAGGATTTAAAAAAGTATGCGATTTCTGTGGATCGAACACAGGACCTTCAGATTTCTCTGTTAACTGAATTGCTTCAGTCTGACGCTCTCCCAACTGAGCTAAAACCGCAAGTTGAAAGAAGAACCCACGCCGGGAGTCGAACCCAGAATCTTTTGATTAGAAGTCAAACGCGTTAACCATTACGCTACGCAGGCCACTTGGTTGTTTTTAATATGTTCTAAGTTTTTAGAACAAACCACAGAGAAGACAAGTGACAAAATGTAACAGAATACAAAAGGCAAGAAAAATATGACAAAATATAAATTAAGTATGGTTCAAATTTTAATTCAGGTTGTGGCTCAAGTTGTAGTTTAATCGTAGTTAAATTTTCAAATCAAGTTTTAATTTAATTATAGTTTACGTTATAGTTTTAATTATAGTTTAGATTATACCTACAAGATGCAAGTATGGAACAACCAGATAATAAAACATACTAGTTTACCACTTCAAATCTGATATCTTGAAAGTAGATTATGAGCTAAAAATCTAGATCAAATTCTCGATTTGCTTGTTGTTCATAACTTGCAGGTTAAGGTTATACCATTATGAATACTTATTTGTAGTTCCCCTATTTCAAAATTTTTTTTTCTTGTTGGCTTAAAATTCACTTGAGTTTATTTTGCAGCGTATAATATCAGTTGTCTTAGTTTCTTGTTTCATCCGTAATAACAATTCGTAACTGTAAGATGCTGAAATTAGTGATGCTAAAAGCTGTCACTTTCTATGAAACTGTGATACTCGCCTCGAAAAGGAAATTTTTGACTTACAGAAAACTTTAATTAGAAACACAATAGACAGTAAAGTTTAATTAGAATCACAATAGACAGAAAACTTTAATTCAAAACACAATAGACCCTGTGCTTCTACAATACGAATTTTATGATTTCATTTTCAATAGTAGCTACACCAAACCTAATCAACTGTTTCTATTACACTATCTCTCTATTAAAGTTCCATTAATTAAGACTCAAAAATTCAGGTAAAATCGTCTTTTCCATACCTATATCATATACATCCTGACTATAGTATTATATCATACCCACGGTGACTTCAGATTATACTAGGGGCAGATTGTCAAAGACATTAAACTAACAGACTCGATACAAAAACTTCGACGTTTGATTTGAATCCCATTTAGTTTTTGTTCAATAGATGCACCAAAAATCGCCAATCCAGTATTTTCGTAATACACCCCCCTTGAAAAATATAGTACAGAAGCTCTAGATTCATTATGTGATCTGATTGTATGACCGTCAATGCCTATAACAAGTCGTATTAGTTATTAGAGCCATTTTCTATCAAATTAGTTACAATTATTGAGACCCTCAAGTTTCAACCTAAGATTGAAGTACTGGATTAAGTTCATCTATAGATCAATGAAATACCTAGCTTAAACTTGGTGGTATTTACAACCAAGTATACCATAGAACAAGGCTTGTAAAAAGATTCCTGGCGATGAGTGGTTCCTGTCGCTTGTACTAGTCTCATCTCGATTATTTGAAAATTGTCTATTCAGTATGATATTTTTGGGTATTATTTGATTTCATACCATTTTCACTATTTCATAGATTTTGGTTCTATACCAGGATTGCATCATTATAATCACTAGTCCAACAATCTTGATCATCTAAAGATAATTCCACTAATGGGAAAGTTTCATCAGTAATATTGAATGACAAAAACCCTCTTATTGAACCAACTTCACAATTTAATTTGCTATCAACAAGCTCATGATAGTTATGATAATAATTTTCTGATTCATTAAGTAAATCAATATCACAAGATTTTATTGATACTTCATCAAAAGAACTATCGATTGATTGTTCATTTGCTGGAATTCGATTCATTTTTGCAGATGATGATGATAATGATGTTGATCTTAAACTGGTTAATGCTGTTACATTAATTAAATTCGATTGATTACTGTAAATGGTACCCCCAGAACTATTTCGACTGCTATTTCGGGTGAAACTATCTAAATTTTGGTGAAAGTTATTCAATTTTCCTGATTGAATCATTCGCATATTGGGTGATGAATTTTTCTTTGATAGTAAATGATTAGTAGCTATAGTATTTGCTGATAAATTTACTGTTGATATACTATTTGATGAATTTTTTGGTTTTGATGTTAGTATATCAAAAGATTTCTTTCTAAAATTAAACAAAGATGATCTTCTCTTTTCTGACATTGATTTTTGAAATTTTTTTCTCTTGTTTATAATAAATAATATAAGTAAACCCTTTAAATTATGAAAAAGTAATATATATAGGAAAATTTCGGATATAACCATTCTTATGTCTTGTTTGTATTTCCAATTTCATGTATAAAAATAGAAATAATTTTTTTTATTTTCTTTTATGCGGTTAGAAATATTATTTATGCATGTTGAAATAGCAATTAAATTATATTCTAGATTTTCATTACGATGACAAACAAATTTTACGAGACAGTAGAGTTTATGTAAACAAAACAAAACTTGAAATTCAAATTAATGTTTTGATAAATTAATTATATATCAAATTAAATTTACGTTTTTAACCTTAAATTGCTGGTTAATTCAATCACCAATAAAAAATTTTTTTCTTTTCCTTCAACCAATTGTTTAAAATATACTTGCATAGAAAATTAAATTTAGTTTTCGCGTTGACAATAGTTTGTCACGGTTTAACAACCGCCAATAGAATCATTTTTATACTTATGAGGAGATATATTATCTAGTAAATATTTACTTATTGCTCATCAAATTTGATCAACTCTTATTGATAACTACTCCTAAATGTTTTTTTACTTACTCTCTTGCTATATTCATTAGTTTCACTACTGTATTTTGTATTTAGTTGTTTTTAATTTTTTTTCTCCTGCGTTGTTGTACTATTTGTTGTTACTGATTTTGTTGTTACTAGTTCTGGTTTTATGACACGTGTAAATTATATAGTATTGGAAAAATAATGCTGGTCTTAAAAAAATCATTTTCAAATTGGATGATTCTCCTATTTAGTCAGTGTTTATTTAATTTTATTTAATGTCTCCTATTTAGTCAGTGTTTATTTAATTTTATTTAATGGGATGTAAAAAAAAAAATAGATGAAAGTTAATTAATAAAACTTATTTTAAAATGACTTAGAGTGATTCAATTTTTGATTTCTTTTTTTGTATATATAAATAACTGTTTTGGAATATTTTGGGGATATCGTTAAATTATTTCTAATTTTTGAATTATTTTCTTTTATTTATTATTATCTACATGTAATTACTTTATGTACATAGCCTTGTAATGACTTAAAAAAAAATATTTGACCATTAACTAACCCTGAACTGAATGAATTGATGAGTTGCAATCATTTTCATTTTATACACGTAATTTTCTTATTGATCTCATTTAATACTTGCAATCAGCTTTTGGCCAATAATTGAATTCTCATATTTTTTTTCTTTCTTTTCAGTTTTCAATCCAGTAGTCAAACTTGTTTTGTTCATCTAAAATAGTTTGACTGTCATATTTCAAATCTCCTTGATTGAATTTACTGGTAAATTCTGTAATTTTTTTATAATCTAATTCCATTTGTTGAGATTCATCATCAAATATCTTTTCACTAGGGATCAATTGCGAATAGAAAGGTTGCTTATTATTATAACGCTTTAATTCAAAAGTTGATTTTGTTAAATAATTTTCTTTTCTTAATCTATTCCTGTTTCCATCTTTCCCACTAAAAGATTTAGCAATATAGTCAGTGATTGGCTGCCTAATGATTGCCTTCAATCCTCGAGGCAAATATATGATCATAGGCAAACTATTTTGTTTGGGTCCAGTAGGCTTTAAATTTATGTGACCTAAGTTTTGGAAAACTAGATCAATTGATCCATAATGAGGTGGAACTATAAACCTCGTCATGTTATCATCAAATTCTTCTGGAGAATAATTAACTAAAAACTTATCAATTAGTGATGGATACTCATTCAAACTGGTAGCAATATGTTTTACATGCTCAAAATTTTTATATATATCATAGTCATAGTTAATGCATGAACGAATTTGATACATGGAGTCAGATGGTGGAATTATATACATTAATCCACCAAATGTTAAACATTGATTACCTTTAATTGTTTCATAATGAGAATAATAGAAACCAGAATCAAACACTTTACTACCTTTACTTATATTTTTTAACTTCTTTGGGTCTAATTGATTTAAAATTTTAGGTCCTAAATCATTGGAAAACCCAGGAACATCATAGATAACCTTAGCTTTAGAATCATATTCATCTCCTAGTACGATTTCAATGAAACCTCGAGTAAAACCTGGCATAAATGAAGCACCTGGTCCTACCATATTTTTAATTAATTCTTCATTTTTTCTTTTCAACCTTGTCATTTTATATTCTCCAATTGACTTCTGATTAATAATATCATCTTGTTGTTTTTGTAACTTAAGTTTATCACGACTACTTAATCTTTTCTTATTTAATTGATTCTTATGAATATAGTATAACAAAGATTTGATAATAGTTGATTTACCAGAATTCGTATGACCTATAATATAACTATTATTGTCCACAAATTCTAAAATTTGCTTGATATTCCAGTTAGTTTTCCCACTTGTAATCATAACATTTTCTGGGGGGACCTGGTACTTTGATTTTAAATAATCCTGAATAAAAGTCAACCCATATTTCAAGGCTAAGGAATTAGTTTTGAATAATAGATCTGATTTATTGATTATAAATTTGATCTTATTGGGTGATTTGAATTTGAAAATGTTTTCATCTATTGACAAAGGAAAATCTTGACCATTTATAATGTAGACAAGATTAGCATTGCTAGGTATATTACTCATGATTGTTTCAATTTGCTCTACAGGGAACTCATCAATTCTTTTCAGGAATTGGGATTTAAAAGTAACTTCACGACACCTTATACAATCAATAGTTGTTGGCAAGTTTAGCTCCTTTTCAATTATTTGGGATTGAGATTTATGTTTAATTGGTTTTTGAATCATATCAATCAAGTCTTCATTATCATTTGTTAACAATTTTTGATCTTCAATTGATAATTCTTTAACATGTTTATCGAAGACTAAATCTTCTGGTTTTTGGAATGGCTTATGATTTGACTGAACATAAAACCCTGGCTTTGTTCGGTCGGTATCTTGCAATCTTATACCGCAAGAGTTGCAAGTTTTGAACAACTTAGTAAGCAATGAAGATGATAAATTTGATGAATTTCGATCAAATACAATTGGTGATGAGCTTGATATATTGTTCAGTCGAATGGAAGATCGATTTTTTTGTGGGATATTGGAAAAATTCAAACTCTTTAACGGACATACCACCCGAGAAAAACGTCTGGGCCCCCTCCTGATCATTATCTCCAACTTTTCAACTTATACTTGTGGTTTACTTTCACTATTTAATAAAATCGATTCTGCAACCTAAAGATGGCTGATTACGTAATCTGGGTCAAATCAACTGTTAACAGTCATAGTAAGTTGTAAATGTTGTTACAGGAAGAAGATTGATAGACGTTTGAGTAGATAATTGAGACAAGATTGAGTTTCAATTGAACTTTGATTGAGTTTCAAATGAACTTTCATTGAACTTTCATGGAACTTTGATTGAACTTTAATTGAGCTTTGATTGAGCTTTGAATGTGATGTTTTAAATGTTGAGACAAAAAGAATAGATGAATTCACCAACTGGAAAACCATGATTCAGAAGATATCCAATTGAAATTAAAGAACAAGGAATATTAAATAGTAAATATGTAAAGTTTCTACTGGGGTAACAAAACGCCCCCAAATCATTTACTAGAAACCATAAATTATGAGTAAGATTCATAATATCGCTTAAATATTTCCAGTAGTTGGTAAATGTTACATTGCTTCTATTGTTTTCATCTACGAGAGGTATTTTTGATGACTTCATTGAAATTTTGTCATGAAACATTGCTATTGTAATTTAAAATTTTTTTTTTTTTTTTCTATTGTTTAAGTTGAATATACCGATGAGATGTAAGTTGTTGCTCTAAGCAATTTCAATTTTTGTTTTATTCAACTTTTTTTTATGCTTGTTTTCGGGGCTTAACTAAATATATTAAACTACAATTCTGTTAGTCCTTATCTAGGTATTGTTGAAACTGATTATGGTTTATTTCAAGGTGTGGTTTCTAGACTGGAAGCAGACTTCGAATTTATTTACTGTTAGTGCGCAGATATTGATATTATTTGGTATGCAGTTGAGTAAAAAAAAGTACTATTTCTATTTCTTGTTACACATGCAAGACATATTTTTAGTATTAAATAGTGCAATACAAAAGTAACACCATTTAATTATCAAGAAAAAATACACTATGACAACACAAAAATAACCTAAACTTTAACTAGAACTGACCACTGACCAACCACATCTAGTTGAAAAAAAAATGTTTCTTCAAATGATGAAAATATGAAAAAACTTTTATTACAAGTATAATTGTATATACATGTATACATTGATTAAAGGTAATTAAGAATCAAAATATATACATATATACATATATACATTTATAGGTATGTATGTATGTATTTATGTATGTATGTATGTTTGTATGTATGTATGATGTTATTGAGTAAGGTAATAAAAAATTAAGCAAAGTTTAAATTAAGGATTATGTTTATTAGGTAATTTTAGGTAATATGTTTATTAGGTGTTTTATTTCTTAGGTGTTTTATTTATTAAGTTTTTTGTTTATTAAGTTTTTTGTTTACTATGGTTTTTGTTTATCAGGTATTTTGCTTATTAGGTATTATGATTATTAGATATTATGATTATTAGGTATCATGTTTTTCAGGTTTTAATTAATCTAAATAAACTTTGAAGTTAGAAAATACTTAAATCTGGTTACATAAACTAAATATTGCCACTACTAAACAAGGTGCATATGAATGCCGTATCAGTTATCAACCCAAAACAAAAAAAAAACCAAGAAAAATAAAATTCAATTAAACTATTGTACAACTAATTATAGAGTAAACATACATGAATAAATAAAAAAAAAAATTTAAAGAATGAAATGAATAAATAATTAATCAAGTAAATAAATAAACAATTAATCAATTAAATAAATAATTACTAAAATAGAAGCTATCACCCACCACGAGTTACAAAAATAACTAACCATTACCTCCAAACCACGCCACTAGTTCCTTGCATTACATCATAATAAAAAAAAATCCCCCAAATGTGCATAAATAATTAAACGGAAATATATTTTTTAAGTGATGGCAATTCCTTGCATGCAATTGGATAACTACTAATGACGACAAGCATACTTTGATGCTGGGCGGCATTAGGGTGAATGACATGAGATGACATAGAAAAAGGAGTAAAATATTGTTAGTAAAAATAACCTGTGACAAAATTATCACAGTGGAGATTACTTGGGAATGGACCTGTTGCTCTTCATATGCAAATGCTAGCCCTCAAGAGTTGGATTTTTTGATTGATGAATTGAGAAATCCTCGGGGGGACACCAATGTTAATGACAAAAGAATAACAATAAAACTGACAAATTTGAGATCCCCGGGATTAAAAGACAAAAAAGAAAAAGAAAAAAATATCATCATCATTATCATCATTATAAACAAAACAAAAAATGAACCAATATAAATATAATGAATAAAACAAAACAAGCAAAAATAAAAAAATTAAATTAAAATAAGTATTGGATATTTTAATTATTTTAATTATTTTAGTTATTTTAGTTATTTTAGTTATTTTGATTGGATATACTAGATATAATTTTCTTAGGTTGACTAGATATGATTATTGGGGTTATTACTTACTGGTATAGTATTTTTTCAGTTTGTTGGGTTATAAGGTATAATCATATATAAAATTATTGTGATTACGGACCTATGACGTGTTGTTTTCAGCGTATGTACCATACAAAAAATCTTTTTATAATGTAGCCTATTATAATTTTTTATTTTTTAAGTTTTGTTTTGACTTTTTTAGTTGTGTTTTTTTTTTAACTTTTTTTTTTTTTTTTTTTTTTTGGTTTTGCCCTGGTATTTTTTTTTTTTTTTTTTTACATTAAAAAAAACCCCCCAAAAATTTCAAAACATAACCAATTTTAACCAATTTTTTTTTAATTTATCGCATATTTAA
>JANIWI010000064.1:50444-83171 GCA_030705115.1 Suzukiozyma pseudoglaebosa | reverse complement strand
TTGAAAATAATAAAAAAAAAAAAAAAAAAAAAAAAATAAAAAAAAAGAAAAATTTGACTCATAAGAACAAAAAGGAAACATAAAACTATGAAAATTAATCATAAGAATAAGAATAAGAATAAGAATATGTATATGTATATGAATATGTATATAAATATGAATATAATTGTTTATTCCTATTAATTTGATTATTTCTGATATTTATCCTTTTTTCTTATTTTAATTTTTTTTTTTGGTTAATTCTTATCAATTTCATCTTTTTTGTTTGACTCATAAAAGAAATTAATAAAAAAAAACTAATCATGACATGATAATAAATATGAATAAAACAAGAATTTATAAAACAATTAAACTATCAATTATTAAATATCTAATGTTATAAATATCTAATGTTAATAATATCTAATGTTAATAATATCTAATGTTAATAATATCTAATGTTAATAATATCTAATGTTAATAATTTTATATATATTTTTTTAAATAATTCTCTTGTTTAAGTGTTTATTATTCATTTTTACTAACCGTTGGCCCTTCCTTCTTCAAAATTTGTTTTTGTTATTGGTGTTTGGGTTTTATGCCTAATGACGTCATACAAATATAAATATTAATTTAAAAAACATAAATATAAACGTATATATAAAGATATATAAAGATAAAAGTATTATATATAAAGATAAAAGTATTATATATATAATATAAATTATAACTGTATTATAAATGGATTATAAATGGATTATAAAAGTTTAATAATGTTTAAAAATATTTAATGTAGTATAAATATTAAGAATGTATTTATATACATTTATATCTATACATATTCATATCTATATATATATATACATATTCATATCTATATATATTTATATATATTTATATCTATATATATTTATATTTATTTATATCTATATATATTTATATATATTTATTTATGTATATATCTATTTATATTTATATTTATTTATATTTATTTTGATTTAGTTTTATATCTATGTTTTAGGGTTACAATATATGACTGACATGCAATAAGTGTCATAACCCTGATTAATAGTTTGCTTACAAAATTATATAAACATCAACTACAGTTATCATATTTATGAGAAATATCACAAATATCAAAAATAGAAATCAAATGATATCAATACAAATGATATCAATACAAATGATATCACTTTTCTTTCTACAACTGATATCACCTTTTTTCTACAAATATCACCTTTGCTTTAATACAAAATTAGTTTTTCTTTGTCTTCTATTCTGTCTTTGTTCTGTCTTCTATTTTATCTTTGGTGGCTTTTTTCTACTATTTTTTTTTGCCTTTTTGGGGCTTTTTTCTTTTTTATTACTAATCTTACTTTTAATCAATTTCTGAAAGATAAAATTGTTCTTTTTTTTTTTTTTTTTTTTTTTTTTTTTTTTTTTTTTTTTTTTTTTTTTTTTTTTTTTTTTTTTTTTTTTTTTAATTCTTGCAGCCATTTTTATTGTAATCGTGGATTATAAAAAATGATAATAAACAACCACATTGAAGTGATTTTTAGTTTTTAACGCCATCAATAGCGGCTACAAGTGGTCTAGCGAATCACCCGTTGTTGATAGCAACCTAATTATTAACTATCTTGTTTGTTTTGCTTTCATTTCATTCACTTTCATTACATTTCACTTTCATTATATTTCACTTTCATCCTCTGATATCATTGTTTGATTATTGTTTGATTTGATTGTTGCTTGATTTGATTGTTGTTTGATTATTGTTTGATTTGATTTTAACTAATTTATCAATCATTTTCCTAACTTTCTTCCACTGGTGATTGTTGAATATGTTTCCAAATGAAAATCAAGATTCATCTTTGAACTCATCATTGAATTCTGCATTAAAGTCTTCATTGAATTCTCCTGTGAATTCATCTTTGAATTCTCCATTAAAGTCTTCATTGAATTCTCCATTAAAGTCACCTATAAATCAAACTAAAGATATCAACAAAAACAATATCATGGTGATATGTCGATTTAGACCATTACTTGAAACTGAAATTGGCTCCAAATCAATTATTGACTATCATAATCATCAAATGATCTCAGTTCTTGGTAAAGACTATACAAGTAAGTTTACTTTCGATACTATTTTCCCCCCTAAAACTTGTCAGCACGAAGTGTATCTGGTTTCGATCCAACAAACTGTTGATGATTTTTTAAATGGTTACAATGGAACAATTTTGACTTATGGTCAAACTGGTTCGGGAAAATCTTATACAATGATGGGATCCTCATTGTATGATCAAGATAAAGGAATAATCCCTCGGATTTCTGATGATATATTTGATAAAATTTTAAATCCTGCCAACATCTCAACTGAATACATTGTTAAAGTCAGTTACTATGAGATTTATATGGAATCAATCAATGATTTATTGTCTAATCCTCAATCATCCCAATTAACTCCTAGCAAATTTACGATTCATCAAGATAAAATTAATGGTATTCATATAAAAAATTTATGTCAAGTATTAGTGACTTCTTCTCAACAACTTTTAACAATTTTACAACAAGGTCTCAAAAATAGATCGAATTCTTCTACATTGATGAATTCTCAATCAAGTCGTTCTCATGCTATCTTCCAAATTAAGTTAAATCAAAAGAATATCACCACCGAAGTCACCAAACTGTCTCAATTATTTTTGGTTGATTTAGCTGGTTCAGAAAATATCGATAAATCAGGAGCAGTAGGTCAAACTTTAGAAGAAGCTAAAAAAATTAATAGCTCTTTATCTGCTTTAGGTAATGTCATTAATGCCTTAACTGATGGTAAATCGACTCATATTCCTTATCGTGATTCAAAACTAACTCGAATCTTACAAGAATCTTTAGGAGGTAACGCTCGTACTTCTTTGATTATAAATTGTTCACCATCGTCAAATAATGAATGTGAGACTATATCAACATTAAGATTTGGTACTAGAGCTAAATTCATTAAAAATAAACCTCATATTAATGAAGAATTATCTCCTGATCAAAAAATCAAACACTTAGAAAATTTGAATCTCCAAAATCAAAATTATATTAAAGAACTAGAGGAAGAGTTACATCTTTGGAGAAACGGTACTCTTCCTCTGATTACTTTGAATGACAGCCCTCATACTAATGACTTTATCAATAATCATAAACATGTTATCGAGACTAAAAAAACTCTGTTTGAAGCTTCATCATTGTACCCTACATCAATCCCTTTATCTTTAGGTTCACAGGATGAAGCAAAATCAAAACTAGCTGTGTCTGAACTTTCGGCTATGTCATTAGCCGCCCCAATTAATTATAATGAAGAAATTGAACGTCGAGATAAGAAAATTAGGGAACTAGAAGATAAATTATTAAACTTGAAAATGGATAATTTAAGATATAGTCACACAGAAGAATCTAAGTTATTTACCCTTGAAAATGCTTTATCAAAGTTAAATAAAAAACTAACTGAAGTTGAATTGATTAACATTAATCTAAGAAAACATCTTTCAATTTCAGAAAAGATTATTGAATCAAGAGACACTAAAATCAATAATTTAAAGACATCATTGAAAGAGCAGCAAGTATTAATTTCTAAAGAAACCCTTGATTTCAGACTTAAGCTAGGTGACATTCAATCAAAATTAGATTTTTTAAATCTGAAAAAGGAACAAAAGATCCCTACTATTTAATAAATTTGAACTCCTTCAATACTGAACGAAGTTTCTGAATAGTAACAATCAGAACCTAAGATTACCAAATATTCAAAAGTTGCAATTAGCTCCATGAGTCTAGCTATTTCTATAAACATATTGAGTTGATCTCATGAATTTCTTCAAGAAGTCAGTTTGACTAGAGTACCTCAATGACTTGCCCTTAGACATCTTTTTCTATGAGATTAGTATGGAACGATTTTAAAATATTGATTCATATATATGACTGTTGAAATTGAGTTACTTGCGAGTTCATACAATGCAAGACCATTTTTGAGGTAGTATACAAGTATTGTCAACGATAATTCAAATTTTTTTTGAATGGACATAGCTTATGCTTCGATTATTCAAGGGGTTGTATGGCTTTTGTGAGCCTCAACTGTAGTGCAATTTTTGTTAGATTTTTGGTTATGGATATTAACCGCCAAACTTGGTGCTTTTGTGAAATCAATAGTCTCCTGGAGCAAACCATACTAAAAAGTTGGATCGAGATTGATGGTTACTCTTTGAATATCATGAACTCTTATTTCCGGGTTTGGTTCGAATTTTGGAGTTCCGTCTGATGAAATTTCTTAGTAAAGACTAGGTGTTGAGTTTGACCAACAATTGGTTGCAAAAAACACTAAACTAAGAAGTTTTATTCAAGTTTACATTTTTATAAATTCACTGAAATCGGCCATACTCGTCAACTACAAAACACCATGCATACCTACAAAGCTTTCAATTAAATCCTTTAATAAACATTAATTACCATAACTATTTTATACATTTTAAGTCAAATTCTTTTGGAGAATGACAACTAAGTTTCAATATGTATTGCGTGAACATTTTGCTCAATTTCATTGATTTCTTTCTTTCTTTGTTGATTGAGTTCAATCCATTCTGGAGATTCATGGGAATAATCACCAATAGATGCCTTGACTGGTCTTTTGGCAGCAAAAATAAGATCCATCTCTTCAAGCGAGTATCCTCTTGTTTCAACAAAGAAGAAATAAATAACCGCAAGTTGAACGATATTCCATAAAGAGTAGAAAACATAAAACCAGTAGCCGATATTTGCCATGGCTTCGGGAGAAGCATATTGATTAACAAAACTGGCAACTCCGGCAGTCAAGTTTAAGAAAACCATACTTCTTGATCTTAACGAATTTGAAGTTACTTCAGCAGGATAGATAGGTTGCATTGGAGTAAACCCAAATGAAAATGAAACTCCAAATAAGAAAACCATGGCAATACTTGAACGAGATGCATTATCATTACCAGTAGCTTGGAATCTAGCAGTAGATATAGCCAATGCACTTAAACAAAGTGAAGCGGCTAACATACTACCCATCAAAACTTTCCTTCTACCAGCACCTTCGTGAGCAAAAGCACCACATATACTAGCAAACCACGAAACCAAAGAATACATAGCATTCAATAAGATGTTGACAGAAACAGAAGTCATACCAACAGCCTCCATCATTGTTGGCAAATAGTAAGAGCAAACATTATTACCAGAAAATTGACCCATCCATGCCATACAAATAACCAATAATGATCTATAAGTATTATTATTTTTAAACATTGGTCTTGGATCAATAGCTTCAAACCCTTTTGTCAAACCAACTTGGGAAAAAGAGTCGATCATTTCAGCAATTTCATAATCGATTAAAGGATCATTTAAATCATTACCACAATGATATTTGGCAATGATCTTTTTAGCTTGTTCAACTTTTCCCATTCCGACTAACCATCTTGGCGATTCAGGTACAAACCAAGCTCCAATAAACACAATACCAGGACAAAGTGCTTGCATACCTAAAGGGAGTCTGAAAGCAGTTTCAGTACCTGCGTGATGAATATTTGCACCATAAGCGGTAAATGCAGCCAAGATTGAACCTAAATACCATAAAGTGTTATAACAACCAGCAACTCTTGAACGATGAGAGCTAATAGCTATTTCAACACAATAAATCGAAGCGGCGGTATTTGTTTGAGTAGTGAAAAACGATAAAATGAATCTACCAGCGATTAAAGTAGATTTATTTTGAGCCACGGTTGTGATGATAGCTCCAACAATAACTCCAAAAGAACCTCCAATTATTACTTTTTTCCTACCAATAATATCTGATAAAGGACAAAAAAATGATGATGCAATAGATCCAACATTGAAAATAGCGAAAAGTAACCCGGTCGAACTAGAAGATTTAGGATCAGTTCCGAAGAAATGCATAAAATCTTCTTGAGTATATATACTACTCATTAAAGAACCATCAAATCCACAATTGGTCGAATTAAAGTAAATTAAACCACAAACCAACAATAATGGAATCATTTTCCTAGATAATAATGGTGGTAATTCGGGATCGGAAGATCCATCTAAAGAGTTGTGACTCAATTTAGATCGAGAATCAGATTCCTCTAAATGCTCGACCTCAACTTTTGCAATAGCTTTATCTGTCACTGACGACATTATTGTTATCAATATTTACTTACTTTGTTTGTGTTTTTGTTTAGTTATCTTGGTATAGATATGATAATCCTAAAGCGAAATAATTAAAAACCAAAGTAAAGTACTGAATGTAAATCATCATAGGTTTTTTCGTCATGTTTATATAGTACCTAGCCATGCGGTTTGTTGATACTAACCCAGTGCATGCATTTAAGAAAATAATATAAATCAATTGGATACCATTCCCAATGAGGCTACTTCTCCACAAACTTATCTATTTTTGTCAAAGCTTGGAATACAACGTTACACTTTTTCTGGTTTACCTTCTAATTATTTGTAGCGGAAGTCTATTTTTCATATATGCCGAAATTCCGAACCCAGTTAAATCGGAAGCCGTTTGATGCATTCTTTAATATTTTCTTGGCGTTATAGACTTCTATTGTTTTGATTGTGGGGTAAGTATATGATGAGTGGAGAATATTATACCATTTAAAATTAATATTCCACTCGATATTGCCAGAGACCAATGCAACGTTTCATTGTGAAGTTGACAGTACACCAGTATAGAAGTTGACAACTAGTAAATTACAATATTAAACCCCATACATACACATACATTTCAGTATCATTTAGCCCCACACATTCACAAGTACTTTTTTGGTATTTGCTATTGATGTTAGCCGCTTGCGTGAGACATACTGTGAAAATTGGTGCAATGAACCTGATGTAAAATTACCAAACTATAACTTAGTTATTAGTAACAAAAGAGTAGAGTAGTAATTCAGTAGGACTAGTTTGTGATGATGTAATTGATTTGTGAAAATTATAGTTTTCAGGATTGGTTAGGAAAAAAGGTTTTTCCCACTAGTAAAATAGCTCATACAAGAACCATTTGATTCACTGTTGGTAAACTACAGTGGAAACTCGACAGTTGATAAACGACAATTGACAAGTGACCAATTGACAATAGATTGTTTATAAAAGATTGTTGTAGAAGTAAATCATGGTAGATTTGCTTAATATTAACCAATTACTATAATTTTACTCGTATGTCAACTTAGCTTGAAAAACTACAACATTGCAGTTTTTCTTCTTAGTCCCTTTCTCCATACGTCGACAAAATATTTTTTGCCAAACTTTTGATAGTATTTACTTAATTCTGTACTAAGCGCCGGTTGTTTACAGAATATTTAATTCCAAACTTAAATATGGATCATACAATTTTGTTGGATTTTCATACATAAACTGTACCTTTTGTTTTTGAAACCTTGTCTTGTTGCCAAACCTAGTAGTAGTAGTAAATTTGATAGCCTCACTGGTTGTGACTAAACTTTGTATTGTGATAGCCACATCCTGGCTCAGATTACATGGCTTGGGCTAAGTCCTGATTTTTGGATATTGGGCTACCTTTTAGTAATTATCCTCAATTACGATGGTTTTGCGGCAAAAAAATTTGGTTCATAAGTAATTTTAGTTTGAGTTATTTATTGCTCATTTGTCTTGTTATACAAACACGGGTCATTCTGTTGGGATGTCTAAATTCAAATCCACGATAACATGACACTTTGAATATTTTTTCGGCTTCTGATAAGAGGGCGACTCCATGTGGGGGCAAAAAATATTTTTGATGATATCAATGGAACGTTACATTATTTCCTGGGGTTTGGAAAAATGTTGACAATGAATAATTTTAACTATTTAAATCAACAATTATATCATTAAAAAACCATGAATTGATCCTTTCTAACCGTGAAAAATGACTGAATATTCAATTGAGTCGCTAGTTAAAGTCCTCTCTGATGAGAAGGTAGTTCAAATAAATAGACTCGATACTAGAGCTTATTATCTTCCTCCAAAGACATTGAGTCTTAATGGTGAATGGGATTTTAACTATGTTGGTTCACCGCTACTCGCTCCCATTCCAACTGATAAAGATGTTGATTTTAGTGGTAAAATATCGGTACCTGGTCATTGGCAATTACAAGGATATGGTAAACCTCATTACACTAATACTGTATACCCATTTTCAGTTGATCCTCCCCATCCGCCTTCTGCTAATCCAACTGGTACTTATCGAAGATATTTTTATGTTCCCCAAGAATGGAACAAAGATCTAGAGTACAGATTAAGATTTGAAGGAGTTGATAATTCTTATCATGTTTTTGTTAATGGTAAATTGATAGGTTATAGTGAAGGCAGTAGAAACGCTAGTGAATTTGATGTTTCTGATTTTTTAGTTGCTGGTGAAAACGAAATCTGGGTTAGAAATTATCAATGGGCTAGTTCTAGTTATTTAGAAGATCAAGACCAATGGTGGCTATCGGGTATCTTCAGAGATGTCTATTTATTAGGTTTTGAAAAATCAGGTTATGTCACCGATTATGTTGTAAGCACCGATTTTGACAACGACTATAACAACGCCACCTTAAACCTAGCATTTGAGGTGAATGCTCCAACTAACCTTAAAATTGGTTTAACTTACAAAAATTCAATCATCTTTGAAGAATCTGTTAATGCCACCAAAACTAAAAACGCTTTTTCTAAGTTGATCTTGAGTCCTCATAAGTGGACAGCTGAAGATCCTCAGTTATATACCTTATCATTAAGTATTGGTGATAATGTGATCAATCAACAAGTTGGCTTTAGAAAAGTTGAAATGAAAGACGGTTTAATTCAAGTCAATGGAACTCCACTTTTGTTCAAAGGTGTCAACAGGCATGATCACCATCCTAAATTTGGTCGGGCAGTTCCTTTGGATTTTGTAAAGCAAGATTTACTAATCATGAAACAACATAATATTAATGCTATTAGGACTTCTCATTACCCTAATCATCCTAAATTTTATGAATTAACAAACCAAATCGGTTTTTGGGTTATTGATGAAGCTGATTTGGAAACTCATGGTTTCTGGGATTGTGTCGCTCAACCAATTGGCGATGTTCATGTGGTGGAAGAAAATGATTCATCTCAGAACTCTTTTGAAGTTGCTAAAGAGTATACTTCAGATAATCCAAATTGGGAGACCGCTTATGTTGACAGAGCTAGACAATTAGTTAAGCGTGATATCAATCAACCATCAGTCATTATATGGTCTTTAGGCAATGAGTCTTTCTTTGGTAGAAATCATAAATCTATGGCAGCAGAAATCAGAAGTATTGATCCTCAAAATAGACCAATACATTATGAAGGTGATACTAAAGCAGAAGTTTCTGATATGTATAGTAGAATGTATCCTTCGTTCGATGCTATGAAGAAATATGGGACTGATAAACCTTTAATTTTGTGTGAATATGCTCATGCCATGGGTAATGGACCAGGATTATTAAGAGAATATCAAGATCTTTTCTACGAATATGCAAATTTCCAAGGAGGTTTTGTTTGGGAATGGGCAAATCATGGACTTGAAGTTGAATTAGAAAATGGAAAATCTACGTATTATTATGGGGGTGACTTTGGTGAATACCCTCATGATGGAGTTTTCATTATGGATGGTCTTTTGAATTCTCAACACAAGCCGACTCCTGGTTTGATTGAATACAAAAAGGTTATTGAACCTATTATAGTTCAAATTGATGAAGAAAAAGTTAAGATTACAAATAAATTTGACTTCATCAATTTAGATGGTTTTGAAGCTAGTTATCGGGTTACTAAATATTCAGGTTTAGAAAAACAGTTGGTTGCTACTGGTTTATTGCAAATCCCAAGTATTGATCCTCAGCAAAGCTATGAAATTCCTCTTTCACAATTGAATTTACAATTACCCAGTGGAAAGATTTATTTGGATGTTGAGTTTACTACTAAATGTGAGACAGAAGCAATTCCTAAAGGTCATTTGATAGCATGGGGTCAAAAAGAGTTACAATCTGATAAACTATATAAGCCACTAAATGCTACTAGTAATGCAGCATTAATTGAGCAAACAAGGGGCGAAATCATCATTAAAACATCAAAATCAAAAATCATATTTGATAAAATTAGTGGTATTTTAGACTCATGGACCAGTGGAAATGATAAGTTCATTATTCCTGGTACTAATAACTTAACTTTTTGGAGACCATCAATTAATAACGATATAAACTATGAAATCGATCATTGGAAGAAATTTCGATTGGATCATATGGTTGCTTCAATTCGTAAAGTTGAATTAAGTCAAAAACAAGAACAAGGGTCAATTGCTACAATTACAGTTAAATCATGGATAGCACCACCGGTATTATCATGGGGATTTGATGCAACCCAAGTTTATACAATATATGATGAAGCAATTAAAATATCAACTAGATTGATAGCTCGAGATTCACAAAACGTACTCCCTGAATCAATTCCTCGATTAGGATATGAGTTTTCAATTGCCAACAATGTTGGAGACTATGTGAAATGGTTTGGAAGAGGACCTGGAGAAAGTTATGCTGATAAGAAGGAATCACAAAAGATTGGGTTATGGAATCAACCATTTGAAACCTTGGATTATAGTTATGATTATCCGCAAGAAAATGGAAATCATCAAGATTGTGAATGGCTATTTATACCAAAGTTTAATAATTATGGTTTACTTGTTGAATCTTCAGATAAATTTGGGTTCAAGTTCTCTGATGAAGTCAATGTTGATAGTGCAAAACATGGTCATGAAGTTGAAAAAAGCGATAATAGATTTATCCGAATTGATTATAAACAAGCAGGGGTAGGTACTGGTGCTTGTGGACCTCGAACATTACCTCAATTCAGATTTTCAATCGATTCTACTCCAATTGAATTTGATATTACCTTACACCTTTATAATAACTAACCCAACTTCCGAGGGGTGTCTCTGTGTGTGATTATCCGACTGGACGGATTATGATTTCGGGTTTGGGGTTTAACAGGTTCCCTCGGAACCGACGCTCGGATTTAAGGTTAATAAATTTGATGTTATAGAGAAGAAAGTAACTGAGTAGATCTAATGAATAGATGTAGTAAAGCCAGTGATTTATGTATGTGAAGTAGAGTATCATTGTAAGTAAAGGTGAATAGGTTAATTATTATGTTATTAATATCTGTAAAATTGCTTAAAAAACTGAAAAGAAAATAGTTGCTCTAAATATAAGACAGCTAGTACTACAAATTATCAAGCAACTATAAAACTACAATCAGTAAATAACACTATTATTTAACCATTTTTCAACTATAGTTTAACCATTTTTCACTTCATTTTATCACTAATCCTTACTTTTCATCATTTTCTACTACATTCACTACTTTTGATATCTTTCACTACTTTTGATATCTTTCACTACCTTTGCCTTTCACTACTTTTGATTGGTTTGCTTTGATAGCTATTATTTGTTGCTGCTTTTACAAGATGATTATGACATTACCGGATTACAAACAAGAGAGACTTGCAAATTTCAAGAAGCAAATGATGCAGGCAGGGGTTACGGGAATGCTTGCTGGGTCGATGGTAGCTTTGGTATCTGGGTACTATCTATCATATCGTCATAACCATGGAGTCAATGCCCGATTTTTCAATACTCCTTACAAACTAGCTTATTTTCTATGCTTCAACATGGCTGGAATTATATTTTGTACTGATCAAGCTAAGTTAAAGCTTCGTAAGCAAGCATTGATTGAAGATGAAATAAGAAGAGAAGCATATATTCAAAAGGAATTGTCTGGTGAAGAGTAAATCAAGCAAACATATACCAGCGAAAACCAAGTATCCGGCACCACAATCCAGAAGCAAGGCTAAAAGGTAGCCAAAAAGACTTATATTAATCAAGTTTCACCAACGAATTGAAACTTCAGAACTTGAAACTACTAATTGAAAAGTGAACAAAACAGCATAATATGATGAAACTAACAATAAACAGGTATTCTAAGGAATACCAACCAAAGCAGCCAAATTGCATTTATATTGCATTGCAAAGTACATATTTTACTATACGAATACACTCCATAAGACGGTACACTTCTTAAGTGACTACACTTTATAGGACAGTACAGTTTATAAGACACTACATTTCATAGGACACTTCATTTTATAGGACACTTCATTTTATAGGACACTTCATTTTATAGGACACTTCATTCTATAGGACACTTCATTTTATAGGACACTTCATTTTATAGGACACTTCATTTTATAGGACACTTCATTTTATAGGACACTTCATTTTATAGGACACTTCATTTTATAGGACACTTCATTTTATAGGACACTTCATTTTATAGGACACTTCATTTTATAAGACTACTTCTCATAGGATTACGCTTGATAGTACTATACTTAATAGGAAACTACACTATACTTTATAGCTGCCCTAGAAGGATCAATATCGATAACTCTCGATTCATTTGATTTATATTAATTTCGTACTCCATATTGTCTATATAAATGGATATTTTCAATATTTTCTAAAGCTAATTGTAGCTACCTGTAGCTATACATAAAATGCTTCTTCATGAAAATTCAACCCATTCTCAGTTGCCCACAATTTTACATTATTAACTAATCCTTTTGGACCAGCACTAACAACCCAAATATCCTTTGTATCAACATTACTATCGACTACTCTGTTTTGAGGAATATCTCGACAACATATTATTTGACCATCTTGGCTTTCAATTGGTCCTGAACATTGAGTGAAACCTTCATTCAAACACCAATTACGATATCGATGGTTTAGTTTAGGTCTTCCTTTGTATACCTTGTGATTTAGACCAAGTTTTTCAATCGTTTGCTTATATTTTTCAACAAATTGTCCTGGTTCTTCAATATCATAATTGGATCGAACTTCGAATTGTTCATTCATACTGTAGATAGTTTTTTGTGATAACGATCGACCTCGCTTAATCAATGGTTCATCTAAACTATTAGAAGAAATTGAGTTGATGGGTTTTAAAATTGGAAAATCTTCTCCATTTGTATTTGAATCAAAAATGTTATTGTTAAATGATATCTCATTGTTTATCGATCCATAACCTTCATTAAGAGTATTGATACTTTTTTTTAATGGTATTGTTGTATTGAAACATTCTTCTTCTTCTGATTCTTGTGATTCATCATCAGCAACTTCAACATCAACATTTTCTACTTCATTTTCTCCAACTAGCGAATAATCAATCGCCTGAGCTTCAAGATCATGGTTTCCAAATAAAAAACTTTTCTTGCGTTTTAATGGCAACTCGGCTGTAATGAATATTTCAAAATCTTCACTATGAATATATTGAGTAAAACTGTTCAAGATTAAAACGTCTCTAAAATCTCGTATAACCCAAACAACTTTTACGGGAATACCATGATAAGTCATTACTCTTAAAATTGGTAATGCAAAGGATATAGCACTACCTCCCACAACTATCAATAATCTTTTTGCTTCAATTTTAAATTTTGCAATGTTAAATTTTTTTGCTTGGGTATGTACGAAATTCAAATGAGGATCATAAGATCCAGAAACAAGATATCGCTGATTATTCTTTAATTTGAAGGTATCCATTCTTATAACGAGTTTTTGAATTGGATCACTTGGTAAGGAAACAAGTGTATAAGGATGATAATTGGGAAACAATTGTTTGCCAATTCTAACTAATGGATTTGGATGGTAATTTGTTAATCTAATATGAGCTCCCGGATTTTTAGGAATTATATAAAGCAATTCACGAGGAAATTCTATTAAGCTAAGATTTGGCGATTTTTGACTAATTTGAAAATCATGAAGTTTTGACGTTTTTGTAAGTAAAAGACGATATATTATTTGCCAAACTAAGATGCTTGCATTTATGAAGGTATACCAAGTATATTTCACTGGCCTTATATGGATTTGTAAACTAAAAACTATGATCCAAGTCCAAAAGTAATGATTAATGAAAAACAACCTATAAAATCGATTTCGTAAATTCAGGATTGAAGTAATGATTATTATAACAAATCCAAATAATGCAAACCAGCCATAAAGATTATCATGCTTTATGGCTTTTTTCCAGGTGTTATTTTTATTAAAGAATGCCAAATATAATATGGTATGAATAATTGCTTGGAGAATGATCAATCTTGATAACCATTTATGAATAGGCAACAAGCTCAAATATAAGGTATGAGGAAGAGGTGAAGGTCTTAATGTCAAGAATAAGATCATTGGCAAACATACTGCTGATAATTTACCTAATCGTTTAGCCAAATAGATCAAATCGCCATTTGTACCTAACAACGACAAAATTGATAATATGGTGATCCAAAAACTAATGAGAATGATAATGTTCCAATTAAGAGCCAATTTGAATGTCCATCGCTTCAAGAAATTGTTTCCATATCTATTTAATAATTGATTCACTTTCCGGAGATTGAAATGACCCAAAAAGGTATTTCTGATAAGATACAGTCGAACAGGAATCCAAAGTAAATAAACCACTAAAATCGCCGCCATATAATACCCATAATTATTGGTCACCAGCTGTCGTACCTTCTTGTATTCACTAGTTTGTCTTATGGGGAAATGAAATCGAAAATTATCACCAACTGAGTCAATCGTGTCCATGATTGATACAACCCATGAATAACCAAATGTGTAAACCTTACGATATTTGTATACCAACTCTCCAAACTATCCCTTGCCTACCAACTGATCAATCAACTTTTGACCGATCTCGGATTGGTCTTGTCGTCATTTGATGTTGCAGTTTTCTACGGCGGTCCGCGATCAAGTGGCTCTGTTGGCGCTGTTCAGAGACGTGGCCACGATGGTACCAGCACTACGGAAGGGGGTATTTACTATAAATGGATGGTAACCTCGATCTGTATTAGTCTATATGAATTGTAGCAGTATTATATCATTGCCGTTGTTGTTTTAGTTGTAGTATTGCAATAAGAATACCTCAGACAAATAGAAGTTATCACTAACCAATTGCTTAACATTTGGTATACACTGGTTGTTTGAACAAATGTTGACAGAGGATGTTCTTTCTTCAGGTATTGGTGAACTTGCTATTTCATGGGGCTATTGTTTTCTCTAGCTGGTCTTTTTCTAAATATTATGATATCTATTGTTTTCTCTGTTGGTTTTTTTGTTAATATCGCATATGCTTCCTCTTTTTACTTTCAATTAACCCTGATTTTGTCGGTTTCGCTATGTATCCTGATCTATGAGGGACATTCCGTTCAATATAGCCTGATCTTGACGGTTTCTTGACATTGGATTGGTTGTTGTAATTTTGATAGTTTCTACTGTTATAATTCCGATCATTTTGATTGCTCGATTTGTTGTGCGTGGGAAGATTGCCATTCCTATTGTATCCATTGTTGAAATTGCTATTGTTATTATTATAATTTCTACTATTATTAAATCGCTCGTAATAGTCAGTATTATCATAGATCCTACTATCATTGTAACCATTAAAATAACCACCACTATAACTTGATTGGAGTTTATGATTATTATTATTATTATTGTTATTATTATTATTAGTATTATAGTTGTTATTGTTGTTGGTGATGTTCTTGTTATTACTGGTGTTGTTACTTTTCTTAAATCTCTCGTAGTATAATGCTCTTAGTTCTTTAGGCAAGTTACTTCCACTAAAAGCACTACCATAGTTGGGGATTCTTGAAGTTCTTTCTTGATTACATTCATCTCCGTAATGATTATTTGATCCACAATTATAACAGTATATTATGGGTAATTTGGATATTGGAGATTTTTTCATTATATAACATCGCCATATTAAGGGACAATTATAATCACTGTGGCTGAAAGTATCACAAGATTTACAGTACTGTTTCTTCCTTTGTTTTGCTTGACAATCACTTGCCATATGTCCTTTTACTCCACATCTTGAACATATCATCGTAGTTGGACATTGTGCTTCGTAATGGTCTCCAACTACACCACACTTATGACAAACTACTGTTTTACATTTTGCTCGAATATGACCTCGTTTATGGCAATTAGCACATAAAGGTCCTAAACTCTGTAAATTATTAACCGTTTTTCCACTCGAGGCATCAGTTACTCCAAAGTATCGTCCTTCCCCTCGTAATTCAATCAACTCATCGGCATTATCATTTACTTGTTCGAATGTAAAACTTGTTATCTCCCGTTTACCATCTTTCCCACTATTTTCATCAATTTTTTCATCATTTTCATTGGTTTCAACCACTTTTTCTTGATTTTCAACTTCGATAGGAACCGTGTCTTTTATATAGGGTAGAATCTCCGACATTAAACTGCTATTTCGCTAGTAGTAATCCAATTTAATCAAAAAGAATCTAAAATCTTAACTTTTGAGTTTGATTTTTCTACCTCATCAGAAAATTGACTTGGTTGAATTTCGTAATCAATTTTATAAACTGAACCGTTTACTCAATCATTCAGGAGGAAAATCGGGTTTTTCTGCTTTCATATGAAATAAAAACGATAATTTCATTTCTATCCTTTTTTTTTAAATTCAATTTTGATGAATTTTACCATTAAAAATTTTATTGTATATCAACTGAAGACTTTGAATATATAGTTCAATTGTGTAGTCACTATATGAGTCGATGAGGAGTTATTCTACTTGAAAACCGATGTTTGCTTCTACAAATCTCCAAGTTTCATGAAGTTTCATGAAGTTTCATGAAGTTTGTTTGTTTCTATCATATGTATATGAATTTTTATTGAGACAGCAAGTATGCTTCTATATCTCCAAGAGATGTTGTACCAGCTGGGCCAACTTCTTTGTTTACTGTGACTAGAGGCACAATTTTGGTATTGCTTTGTATGGAGATTTGCTTGTTCAAATTTATGTATTTAATGTAGATGCTAATGTTTTTAACTATTCTGGTTCTAATCTAATTCTATTCTGTTTAAAAATTTGTTTGAATTGTCTGTCTATTCAAGGTCTGTCAATTTAAGCAGTGTTTGTCTGACTTGAAAGCAATTTGGATGTCATATTTCTGATTTTCATGATTCTACATCGAATATTCGAATTCATATATTATAATTAATCATACACTATTATAAAACATTTCTGGCAATTTGAGCACCAACTTGACCTTGTACAGTATCGGGAGCACCAGCAATTTGAATGGTTGATTTTTCAAATTCTTGATGTTTCAATACTGCTAAACCATAACAACCAGACGAAATTGTGAAAAGAATTGCAACTACAAGCAAACTAGAAGCACCATTTAAAAGACTTAACCATTGAATAACCCCCATCAATAAATAAAATCCACATCGGGGTAAATTTTCATCAAATTTATTAATAAAATTAATAAATGGTCCTGATAATGGACAAATTTTTAATAAAAATGGCATTTCCAAAAATAATACCACAAATCCTTGAACAACACAAACAATTCCAAATGCTACAAGAAATGATAAATGAAATATATTAGCAAATCCTAATGCAAAACATAATATCATAGTTAAAATAGCAATCCATTGACCATATAATGAGAAATTCTTCTTTTTAAAATCTCCGGATAACCCATTCCAAATATTACTAAATATAGTCCCAATATTAACCATACTTTACCCAATTATTCCAATACAATGTCTTGTAATTACTTTGAATACTATCATCATTATATTTACGTTGGTAAGTTAAAATTGTAGGAGTTGGTCAGTACACGCTCTTCCATTTGGTCTAGTTACACAAAGGGCTCAAAGTCCAGAAGCCAAAGATGAAGAGATGAGTTGAATTCGAGTTTAAATTGGGGATAAAGGTAAGTAATATAGTTTGTAGTTTATAGGTATATAAGTTTTGAACTCTAGGAATGGGACGAGAGATAGTAATTGGGTTAGTTGGGAAACCGTCATCTGGGAAATCGACAACATTGAATTCATTAACTGATGCTAATGCTAAAGTTGGAGCATTTCCATTTACTACCATTGATCCCAATAAAGCTACAGGATATTTGGAGATTGAATGTGCATGTAATCGATTTGATTTGCAAACCAAGTGTAAGCCTAATTATGGATATTGTCGACAAGGAAAACGAGGAGTTCCGATAATGTTATTAGATGTAGCTGGGTTAGTACCTAATGCTCATTTAGGTCGAGGGTTAGGGAATAAATTTTTATCTGATTTGACTGAAGCTGATTGTTTGATTCATATCGTTGATGTTAGTGGTACCACTGATGCCGAAGGTAAAGCTACTCGAGGGTATGATCCTTTACAAGATATAGAATGGTTACAAGATGAAATATTTCGTTGGATTTTAGGTAATTTAGTTGAAAAATGGGGTAGTGTTGTAAGAAGACATACTGCGACAAAATCAACCACTTTAGAATCTTTAAGACAACAATTAGGTGGATATTCTGCTAATAAAAAATTGATTAGTGAAGCTCTTGATTTAATTCCAAATTTACCACCATTACAAGATTGGGATGATAAAATGATTGAAACTGTAGTTAAAGCATTTATGCAAGTCAAATTCCCCACGGTTTTGGCTTTAAATAAAATGGATCATCCTGATGCTGATAAAAATGTTAGTAAAATTATGTTAAAATATCCCAATTCAAAAGTGATTTTAACATCTTCAATAACTGAAGTATTGTTAAGAAAATTAGCCAATCAAAATTATATTAAATATGACTCCGGTACTGAATTCGTGGATACAATCGATGATCTAGGTCCTGATTGTGGATTAAAACCAATCGATGATAAATTACGAAATAGATTAGATAATATTCGTGATTTAGTATTGTATCGATTCGGTTCAACTGGTGTAGTTCAGTTATTACAAGCTGCTGCTGATTTACTAAACTTAGTGCCCATGTATCCTGTTCGTAATATTCATAATTTTACTGGAGGTTCAGGAGATTCTGTATTTAGAGATTGTATCTTGGTCAGGAAAGGCACCCCTGTGATCCATGCTGCTCGTATCATTATGGGAGATGTCACCATAGCCCATATAGAGGGAGTTGGTGGTAACCGAGTTAGTGAAGAAGATCTTATTGACAAAGGTGTAAATGACATCCTCAGTTTTAAAATTGTCCCTGGTAGTAAATAATGACATCAAAGAATGTTCAAGATTTAAATAGAGATACAAATAGAGATATAAATAGTTAAAGGACAATCTTCAAACTTAACCACAAACTTGTATCTGGTTTAAAGAAAATGAAATAACGGATTAGAAAATCCATAAAAAACTAAACTCCATTCCAACTTTAGACCTAATTAGACCTAGGACCTAATTAGACCTAGGACCTAATCAAACCGATGACTTAATCAAACCGATGACTTAATCAAACCAATGATCTAATCAAATCTAGAACCTATTTATATATATTTATTTATTTATTTATTTATATTTATTTATTTATATTTATTTATCAACTCCTCTTACCATAAGCCATTTAGTACATTCAATTTTGTGAGGAGCGAAGCAATTACCTCATTTCTGTCTGCTATTAACTTTACTACTGTGTAGACCCCGATTTGATTCTATATTTCCATTTTCACACTCTATCAATATGGTAGATGTTACTCACAAATACAATTCAGACATTACTTGTTTCGAGTTGTATGTTTTGCCCTTCACTTGCTATTTTAATTGAGATGGATTCTATATACTCACAGTGTCTACTCATGGTTTCTACTTACGGTGTCTACTCATGGTTTCTACTTACGGTGTCTACTCATGGTGTGTGCTCACAGTGCCACCAACTGTCTCTGCCTCATCAATTTGATTGCAGACCCAAGAAATTTACAGCCGAGTGCGGCAAAGTTTTGGTGAAGATATAAATGGATTAACTAGAAATATTTCATTAGGTTAAACATGTCTGCTACTGTTGATACGTCGGTTGAAGCTAGCAAAAGTGAGATTGTTGACGATTTGAATCAATTAAAACTTGAAACTAAGGTTAAAACTTCAGAGATGGCTGAGATCGATAAATCCGAACTCGGTGCTGATGGATTAGATAAATCTAGTAAAAAAAATTTCAAAGTTGATATTAAACATATTAAATCGACTATTAAAGCCGTTGATATCGATGATGAACAAGCCGAGAAGTTAGGTCAATTAATTCAACTAATTCCAAAAATTTTAACAAAAATTGATAATAAAGATTATGATGAAATTTTTGGTTATAGAATTAATGTTGATAATGCTGAATATGTCAATGTCCCAATTAGAAATGAAATTTTATTGAAATTTTTAATTGCTAATGACTATGATGTTGAAGTAACTCAAGAAAAATTGGTCAATACTTTAAATTGGAGAAGTAAATTTCATCCTTTAAGTGCTGCTTTTGTCGAGACTTATGATCCTGAATTGAATGATTTAGGGGTACTAACCAAGTTCGATCACGGTTATGACAATTTACAAGTGGTTACTTGGAATTTATACGGTAATTTGAAATCATTAAGAAAATTATTTGAAAAATTTGGTGATTCGACTAATTCAAAACCAGGATCTCAATTTTTAAGGTGGAGAATTGGTTTGATGGAAAAATCTTTAGTTTGTATTGATTTTACTGACCCCAAAAATCATAAAATTGGTCAAGTTCATGACTATACTAATGCATCGCTTTTCAGAATGGATTCAGGTATGAAAGCAAATACAAAAGAAATTGTTGAAATTTTTGGTGATAATTATCCTGAATTATTATCTGTAAAATATTTTATTGGTATTCCTTTGATTATGAGTTGGGTTTTTGGGTTTATTAAATCAATTGGTCTTATTTCCAAAGAAACATTGAAAAAATTCCAAGTTTTCGCAGGTAGAGATATGTCAACTAATTTCGGTAAAGAGAATATCCCAGTGGAATATGGTGGTACCATCGAATCTCTGATTCTTGATATGAAAGTTAAAAAAACTGAACCTCCCATTTATGGTGATATCATCAACAAAAGATTCAATGATGAACAACTTAACAAAATTATTGATACAGTTGAATAAAAAAATAATTAATTAATTAATAAATAAATAAATACTAAGAAAAGAAAAAACTAGTAGGGGTAAATTTGAAGGTATTGAAAATAATGGTTTTGCCATTGTCAATTTACCTAGTTTGATTATAATTTTTAATATATTGTTTATTGCATTTTTTTTATTTTTTGTTAGTTGTCAACGGTTGTTTAACAAAGCGTTTGTAAAAGGTTTTGGTTGCTCAAGCTTAATATTTTTATGTTGCCAAGTAGGTGGCGATGCGTTGGTTATTGTTGTCTATAATAATACAAAGTGCAAAATAAAAATACATCAACGGCCATCAATTGAAAAATTCATAAAACTGGTAAACATTGGTCAAAAACAAAACAAACATCTACAGTAGGTAAAATTAATCACGCAAAAGCATGTCCATAGCCACTTCATTAAATTTTTACCAAACTCGTCGTTTGCGTCGATGATTTCAAGGGTATATTGTCAATTACCAACGGCTTTGTAAGCCATGGAAGAAAAAAAAAATTAAAAATAATTACAAATGTGATAGCTATTTGTTAGTGTAGTTCATACTTGAGATACTAAGCCGTGCAAGATACTTACTCTCTATACAATGTTTTGATAAATCATTTGAGTTGTATCAAACATCAAGATTTCAAAAATGTAGAGTAGATACTAGCTTAAAATTGAAGAAGGTCATGGTCTGTGATAGAGTTCGTCAAATCAATAGTCACTGTCACAATGTCGTTGACTTTTGTAGACAACTACCAACAATAGTTTCGATATTAGAGACCATTAGCAGACTCTCCAGTTATGTAAGCAGTTGTTCTGATACAAAGTTTTTGTTAACTCGGAAATAATTTTGCAAAAATTTACAAAAATCCCAGACACTTTCACTAAAAATTTATTTCAGTGGATTTATAACTACAGGTATGAATACGAAGCCTTCTAATTCACATACAACTGTAAGTAGATAAATTCTACTATATTCCCGATAAAGTATTCAATTGATTGAAAGTTTGGGGGTTTGTTCACAGTAAATTAATTTCCCTCTACAAATTCCAAGTGTTAGAATCGAACTGGAGGTGAACTAATTGGTGTAGAGAGTTCAAAAATATTGGTAATTTCTTTTTTTTTTAATTTATTAATATATTTGTATGCCACTAACTAGAGTTTTTTGTACTGGGAGTTTGTAGGATGATATGTCTTGTAGTTGTTGGTGGTGCATTTTAAAGCTGGTTGCAAGCCTTGGCTGCTTGATTGTATCTAGAATCATACACACACTAATAAACAAACTAGTTTTAAAATTAAACTGATCCTCGGAACAATATAGAAAATTACTCTCGTAACTACAAATCTCTTTGATAGACATTATAATCTTTTGTCATCAAAAACAATTTTGTTGACAGTTCACAATCAGACAGACTCTTGCAATGTAAGTCAATAGTAATCAATCAATCAATCAATCAATCAATCAATCAATCAACTCACCCACCAAGTAAATGCAACAAATAGCAACACAATACCACAAAACAGGTTATCGAAAATAAAATAAGCAAACCAAAACAGCAAGGCGCGCAAACTAACTAAGGTAACATAAATAGTCACGATACGAACTCTACTGTTGGAATAGATTTTGGGTGTGCCAAAATCATAACCATTGATTATAAAAATAAAATGATTGTAATATACATACATTCATTTGGCTAAAAAATTTAAATTGTAAACGAGAATACCTTATATGCAAACATTATTCTTGAAAATGTAGCCTAATCGTTGCATTTATTGCGCCTTGTATTATTACTGATGTACATGCATTTGCCGTCATTAAAAAATATATATTAATACATTCAAAATAATTGACGTAAATTATTTTAGCCGAATTGTAAATATTAATACATTCAAAATAATTGACGTAAATTATTTTAGCCGAATTGTTAACCCTGGGCAAAAACCTGGATACTTTATTGGGTAATGCTTTTATTGGATTAGGCAACATTCAATAATGCATTTACGAGAGAATATGGGGCCATCTAAAATTTAATTGGAACCACTTTTAGCTTGGAAAGTTTGCTAATGTTTATTTTTAGTTGAGCATTTGTTAAATTTGATTTCTTTTTGAGGCAACGACAATATCAGCATTTTCAAAAAAAATTCTTGTATTATGGTTTACTTGACCGATTTATATATATATATATATATATATTTGACTAATTCGAGCTCAAACATTACTCACTACTTTGTATATAAAAACTGATTATCAAACTATTTTTAGCTGTTGATAAAACAAAACAAAAGAAATTTTTTTTCTTTTCTTCTTTTTTTCCAATTCTATTTTTAATTCGGTGATTGAAAAATCAAGTTCCCTTTTTTTCCCAATGAGGAGATCGGCAAATTTTACTTGAAGACAGGGTAAAACAATATTAGGAATCTGTCTAAAACAACAAAAGTTGATTGACTTTGATACTTGGCACTATTAAAATTGCGGGAATTAAAATTGCCTATCCTGTTAAATCAAGTCATGAAATTTTTTTTAACTGGTATTTCTTTTGGGGTGCCAATTTCTAACTAATGGGCATACTAGACAAAATCACAGACCCCATCAGGGATTTTGCTTTTGTAAACAATAATAAGCAACTTCTATTTCGTCATCAAAATAATTCTTAAACCCTGTATTGGTATTGAATCATTAAATTTGATTTAACAATATTTGCAACTATTGTACGGCATATGATTTTGCATATAAAATAAAAACCTGCATTAGGTTGCTAGAAATTATTGTTTACTATTAAGAGAAAAAATATTCTAATAGTCTAAATTTAGCACCTTTTGCCTATTTGCAAAATTTTCTTCTTGATTGATAGGGGATAGTTTTTGCTTTAAACGATTGCTTGATACAATAGCGCACATATTGTGAATTTTTTGCAAAAATATGGCCAAATTAAAGTCGTTCACTTAATTTACCAATATTCAAGCATTTTCCAACTAGTGTTGAAATTAATATAATTTTCATTTCATTTTCTATTCAACTAGGTTGAGCCTGGATTCTAAAGTTTCAAGATTCATAAAGTTGGTGTTTAATTCTGTGGTGGAGAAACAGTTCCAGTCAAACCGGGATGGTTTTGAAATTCAATAAGAAACAAATGACTATTGTATTATTGGTAGTGGTTCTAGAGCAATTGATCAATTAATACTTAAACAGTGCTTTTTGTAGAAGGACAGTTGTTGAGAAATTTGGTGGATCAATTGGTAAACCTTCAATTGGCGACTGATTCAAGGTAACTACATAAAAAATCGCTTGTTATCATATAATCCTCTAAATCTTAGAAATTTAGATTATCAAGGAATAAAATATTCTCTACTTGAATTGAAAAAGCTTCTTTGGTTTTTTTACTTTTTTTTTTTCTTACATTGTTATCGCTCTCTTACATTTTTTATCGACTAACTATATTTTTCTTTTTGGTTGTGTGATTCTACATTCAAAAACCAACACAATAACTTCAGAACAAACCATTGTTGACATAGAAGCTAAAGAAAAATGTACATATTAAAACAAAAATCAATTTCAAACTCTGGATTTGAACTGAACAATAAACAATGTTCAGACGATTTCAACAGCATAATCAAGTGACTGGTCAATTTTTTGAATCAAGGGTCCATCAACCCTAGCTTTGATGGACCCTTGATTCGAATATGGTTTTCGAATTTTTAAGTAATTTTGAAAACATCGCTGAAGCAGAGCAGCCAAGATTAAAACTTTATCTTGAATTCTCTTTGAAAGAGTTCTTATTAGATGAGAATTTTTGTAAAATTCCTAGTTAATAAAACTAAATTTTTGTGTCGCAAGCTTACTTTTTGTGAATAGTAATTTATTACACTTTTGCTTTGACCCCGTTGAGCTAAATAACCTATTTTATATGATTCCTTCTATTTTTTGACAGACAATTGTCTTACTCACACAACCAGAAATAAATTAATTGTAGTATTATAATCAAATAAAAAGGAATGCTCTCCAAAGTATTCCAAAGAGTTTCTGGTGAGCAAGAAACTTAAACAATATAACAAATGTAATATAAACATTTGCTTTGTCTTATCTTTGATAAACAAAGACCTTGATTAAACATTTCATAAAACGTGTAAAGAAGTAAAGAAAACATAACAAAATTATTGATTTCAAAAAGGCAGCAAGGTTACGATTACTCTCGCATTGTGATAATACAGATTGGAGAATGGAAATAGGATCTCCAGATCTCCAACCCAAAATTAGAAATCCAAGAATTTTAAACTTGAAGCATCTCTTTTATGTTTTACAACAAACCCTGAAATATTAAATTAGTTCCTAGTATTTATTATTTTGTGTTTCAGAAGTGCCCAATACAGCACACGAGACTGTAATAAATAGCTTTAACTTCCACATTTTACAAACCTTCAAGAGTTTTAAATTCAGCCAATACTTCAAAATGCAAAAAAAACTCAACAACAATTAGAAAGTCCATGATCCAGTTTTCACATCAATTTACATAAAAACAGATCATAAGTAAAGTCAAGAAAATTGGGGAAAATGTTAGTTAATCGTCAAATAAAAATGAAATACTTATGGAAGACCATGGAAGTTTTTAGAACAAAAAAAAAATTAAAAGGAGTATTTTGTTGTGGAAAATCAAGTAATCCTTATCTAAATTCGGGAATTTTATTAATAAAGCAAATAAAAAAATTTTATATGCTATCTGCAAGGTGTTATTTTGACCAGAATAGATTTGGATATTTGAACAAAGTCAAGCTACAATTGGCCAAGCGGCTATTTCTTTTTGTACCTGTATAATTTGCATTTACTTTTTCATTTGTTATTTAAATTTTTTAACTGAGTTTGTTTTGGTTGTTTTTTAATTACATTCTTGATTTAACCTAGTTTCGCTACAATTTTTGAAAATAAAATATTGGAGGCTTCTTCAAATTTACTTTCACAACAAAAATCCTAAAAATATGGATAAAAGGTTAAAATAATGGTAACTTCCAAAACCGTTTTTCTCTATTGGAATTTTAAGAATTTTAACTTTTGCCAAACCCAAAAATAAACCTAAAATTTTTCATTTTCTAACTAGTATTTTATATCTTGAATAACTTTTTTATAACTTTTACCGTGGTTGAATTATTGGTGACTCAATAATATTATTTGCATAAAAGTGTAATGCAGTTTCCCTAAGAGACTAATAACAAAATGAAAACAACCTCTAATGACGAACTTCAAACCACATTCTGAAAAAAAAAGAAATAACTGGTTCAATCAGCAAATTTTGATAAAATTGAAAATAAACAATTATTATTCGAAATATTTACATTTGATGATTTACACTCAGACGCCTTTAAAGCTTAAATCATGTTGACTTGTATCACCGACTTGGAGTGATTTTGGTTTGGATTTAATCAGTCCCGAGGTCGAATGTATGGAAATTCAAAATTTTTGAAAATGTTGGTCAATTATTATAATTAAATTTTCAAACATTTCAAATCAGATCCATTTTGATATTTTAATTGAAAATTTTCCTCTAGTTTTTAAGCTAATTTGTATCCTGTAAATCAACTATTAGCCATCTAATAGATTTCCAACATAATAAGCAACTACAAACAACATTTATTCGACTTTAAAATGTTTCCACTTTAAGCAAATTTATAGATAAATGGTTGATCATTCCCAAAAACCATGTATAATTTAATCCGTGAGCAGATCCGTATCTGATAAGGTGCACTAAGACTCAGGTGCCTACATTTTTAATTGACCAAAAAATCACACTTGTATGGTCTTTTATCTTATTTAGCCAATTGTTTTAACATTTCGAATTATTTCTTGGTTAGTCACTGTATCAATAGTAGGTTTTTTAAATTGAGCTACAATGATTTCTGATATCATCAGCAAGATGATTTTCTAACTATCAATTTTGATTACATTAAAACAAGAAATTATTGATTTACAGCCGCAAAAATGTCCAATAGAATTACAAGTTGCAATAGTGTTTTAGATAGTTTGTGTTAATCATTTTTATTTTAATGACGAAATGAGCAGTTTTGCTAAGTAGTAGATGAATGTTCTACAATAGATAGGTAATAACTGTCTTAATTGCTTCTCAACGGATGTTTATCAACTCTCCAGATCCGTTAATTACCTCAAATTCGACCAACTACTAAGTGATTTCTCTTCTTAGTGGAAACAAAACCTTGCTACGGGTATTGAACCGATTATGGAGGGCCTAGACTGATAAAAATAAAAAATTCTTTACCCCTAAAATCGGTTTAACAAATAAAAACTACAATACTTTTAACAAATATCTGCAATCATGGTTTTAACTTTTCTGAGTAACTAGTCATACCAATATAAAACACCAGTAACTACATCGATTGTTGATTATAGTTTTATCTCATCAAAAGCTGAATTATAATAAAAATTATCTATGTGGGTGTCTACAAATTAGTTGTAAATATCATAAGAGCTTGTCAACTTACTATCTAACTTGCTATCCATCCTTCGTAAAAGTTACTTGCCCTATGTATTATAATGCATGGCGATTATATGTTAAAAGGTTGGTTGTTAACTCCAAAGTGAAAAAATAAAGTTTTTGTATGTGGCAAAGCGTATGTAAACAACTGTACATTATGTAATGCAATTGTAAATTGGATAAGCAACATTTTTCAAATAAGGTTTCCAAAAATAATCATAAATTTTATCTATGTCCCCATGGACCAAACCATCACCATGTAAAGAGATCAGCTTCTAATCGAAAACTCTATCATAAGTATGTAAAAAAACAAAGTTGTGAAAAACTCAAGGTCTCAAAATTTTGCTGTTCATCATTAGTTTCATTTGTTAAATAGTTTAAGAATTTCACTCTTTGTCTATCAACCACTGAAAAAAAAATATCTATTTAGGTTCATCACAAACGTTTTTGCCAATTAAAATATTGTTTACAAAAGTTTTTCTATTGCTCATCCGCAATTTGATTGTCATGCTCACTACAGGATTGAGGTCAGATATGGCAATTGCATTACCAAAATTGCCACAATAATATTATTTAATCACCGTCGTATAGTTTTGTGTCAAACCGTGTTATATATTGTTTGTAATAAAAAAGGTTATTGTTTGTGGCTATGAATACCAAATTCATAAGAGAATTAGCCATTAAACAGGAATTTGAAAACAATTGATTTTAATATGAAAAACTTTTTTTAAATATCACCTTGAGCCAACAAAATATTTATGATGTCATACACTAATTACACTATATCACTAAAATATGAGGATATAGTGCACTTAGGTGGGACAACTAGAGTTGAGTAGAAAATTAGCTAATCCTGACATAGACTTACAAAAATATTTTTAATGCAACTCTTTTTATTCAACTCCATGTGAGTTTGCAAATAAACTTTAAGGTTTTAACGCGACTGGTGACAACATACCAATCATAATTAATTTTATTATTTTACTTGGTGTCATCAACATTGCAGAAAAAATATTTATATAATAGCACTTTGGATTACAACAGCCAATAAATGATTTTTAAAAATAATTCACGATTGTAATAACAGATACAAATCAATTGCCGATGGTTTAAAATTTGCATATTTGAGAATACATTTCCCGACACAGCCAAGTTGGACCAACTTAATTTCGAATATTTAAGCTCCGCAATATCTACTAATATTATTGGTTTGACAAGTATTAAGCATGGGTTCAACAGTGAGTACTACAAGAACTTGGACTGGTACATTCACAACCACGTATACTACGGGGAACACAAAAGTTGTTGAAGTCCCATTTCCTGAGGTAACTATTACCAGTACTTGGGATCAACGGACAACTGGTGTTACAACCTTGCCATTTACTACTGGAGGTACCAAAACTATTGTTGTTGAAGTCCCATATCCTCAGGTAACTATCACTAGTACTTGGGATCAGCCATATCCTGGTACTACAACTTTGCCTTATACACCTGGAGGTACCCAAACTGTTGTTTTTGGAGTACCATCTCCTGCTGGAAATCAATTCACGGTTACTTGGGACCAATCAACTACTGAAACTATTACCTTGCCTTATAAACCTGGTGAAACACCAACAGTTATTGTTCAAGTTCCAATACCACAGACAACAACCACCAGAACTTGGGATCAACCTACACCAGGTTTAACAACACTTCCATATACTACTGGTGGTACAAAAACTGTTGAAATTTTAGTTCCCACCCCTTCTACAACTATAACTAATATATGGGATCAACCAACTACTGGTACTACTACTTTGCCATTTACAGAGGGTGGAACAAAAACTATTATTCTTAATATACCTACTCCTACTATTACAATTCAAAATACTTGGGATCAGCTGTTTACAAATGCCATAACACTTCCATTCACTGAAGGTGGAACCAAAACAGTTATTGTTGCAGTTCCAACTCCAGTGACGACAATAACCAGTATTTGGAATAAAGAGACAACTGAAGCTTCAACTTTACCCTTCAATGTTGGTGGTACAAAAACAGTTATACTTCAAATACCAACTCCTACTGTAACAATTATAAATACTTGGGACCAACTGTTTACAAATCTGTTAACATATCCTTTTTCAGAAGGAGGTCCTAAAACGGTTCTTCTCATGGTTCCAACCCCTGTATCAACTGTAACCAGTTTTTGGGATCAAACAGTCACTAGTCTTACAACCTTACCATTCACTAGTGGTGGAACTAAAACTGTGGTACTTGCAGTTCCAACTCCAACAGTTACCATTACTAATACTTGGGATCAACTGTACACAAACTATGTTACTTTCCCATTCACCAGTGGTGGTACCAAGACAGTACTTATAGCAATTCCAACACCGGTTGAAACAATTACTAGCATTTGGGATGAAACAACTACTGCAATCGAAACTTTACCATTTACGGAAGGAGGAACAAAGACAGTTATTGTACAAATCCCAGGGCCTGCTACAACAATTACAAGTATCTGGGATGAAAGCACTACGGGGACAGCAACATTACCTTTTACAACTGGTGGTACTATAACTGTTGTTGTAGAAATACCAACTCCTACGGTAACAATTTTAAACACTTGGGGTCAGCTGTACACAAATGAGATTACTTTGCCATTCACCCCTGGCGGTACTAAAACAGTGTACCTCCAAGTTCCAACACCTGTTGAAACCGTCACAAGTATATGGGGTGAGTCTACTACAGGCAGTACAACATTACCATTCACTATTGGGGGTACCAAAACAGTTGTGGTTCAAATACCAAATCCGACAGTTACTATTACAAATACATGGGATCAAGTCTTCACAAATACTCTAACATTACCATTTACTAGTGGAGGTACCAAAACAGTTATTGTTATAGTTCCAACTCCAGGTATATCAGCATCAAACTCACAATCTACTAAAACTGGACCGACCGGTTTGACTACTAAAACTACTGGAATCGTTACCACCAAATCAGATGGTTCGGTTACCACCGAATCCGGTGTTGTTATTGTTACCACCGGCACAAATGGCCAAGTTACTACAGTAACTGGTATCATATCCACTGGTACAAACTCAGACGGTTCTCCATATACCACTACTTCAATCATCGGACAAACAACTGAACCAACCGGTTTGACTACTAAAACTACTGGAATCGTTACCACCAAATCAGATGGTTCGGTTACCACCGAATCCGGTGTTGTTATTGTTACCACCGGCACAAATGGCCAAGTTACTACAGTAACTGGTATCATATCCACTGGTACAAACTCAGACGGTTCTCCATATACCACTACTTCAATCATCGGACAAACAACTGAACCAACCGGTTTGACTACCAAAACTACTGGAATCGTTACCACCAAACCTGATGGTACTGTCACTACTGAAACTGGGGTGATTATTGTTGGTACTAGATCAGACGGATCACTTTATACTACTACTTCATTTATTAATCTGAACAATGCTGGTAAATCTTTGACTTCATCAGATTGGAGCTCACTGATAGAAACTTCTTCCAAGAAGTACTGGAATTCCACATCTTCAACTGAAAATTCAGTCAAACCTGGGCAAACTTCATTGACAACATCAGATTCTATACCATCTACTTTGACCAAGACCTCAATATCTATCACTACTCAAACTTGTATTCATTGTACTTCTAATGAAGGAGGTAATCCAAATGAAAATAATCCAAACAATGGAGGAAATAATCCAAACAATGGAGGAAATAATCCAAATGGTGGAGGAAATAATCCAAATGGTGGAGGAAATAATCCAAACAATGGAGGAAATAATCCAAACAATGGAGGAAATAATCCAAATGGTGGAGGAAATAATCCAAATGGTGGAGGAAATAATCCAAACAATGGAGGAAATAATCCAAACAATGGAGGAAATAATCCAAATGGTGGAGGAAATAATCCAAATGGTGGAGGAAATAATCCAAACAATGGAGGAAATAATTCAAACAATGGAGGAAATAATCCAAATGGTGGAGGAAATAATTCAAACAATGGAGGAAATAATCCAAATGGTGGAGGCTCAACAAGCTCAATCAATAACAATAATTTCCCATCTCCATCAGTTACCATTTATGACGGTGGTTCTAATAGCATCAGAAATTCGGGTATTTCAATGTTGATATCATTATTAATATTGCAATTATTTTAAGACATAAGTTGCTTTTATATTCGGTTCTTCAATTTTCATCCCTATAAAACATGTGGGATTTTATTTAAACATTGATTGAAATCTAGTCAAGTTTTTTCTTCGAATTCTTTAATTTTTATTTTCGGTTGCCACTTAAAAAATCATGGGCATGTGTGTTTTAAATCCTTATTACAATTATACAATTCATAAGTATACAACTTCAATACAAATTCTTATGTTAAAGCAAACAAATTGTAGGTATATAAAAAAATTGTATACATAATTGTAGAACTTCACCTATGGTTGCTTTCACAGCAAATAATGAATCATGTTACATGTTTTGAATTTTGATGATTATGGTACCATAATATATTGTTTTAAACTCTTTGCCAATATTTATGTCAATCGCTTGGATGCTATTTGTATGGATTCACGTTTTGCATTTTTAATTTATAAGACTAAAATGATGTTTTAGTAAAATCTGGTGCTATCTTTCCCAAAGCATAAATCACCCTTAAAGTAGAGTACCCGTTTACACTAGTTATGAAAAATAAGTAATCAAAGTTCTAATGAGTATCTAGTTTAAATTCTGCAAATAGTTTTTTTTGCTTCTATTTGTTAAGAAGATTCTGCAATATTTCAGCTTGAATAATTCAAACATAACCCTAAAATTCTCCTCAATATGTCCAACCCATCTATTGATTCTAAATACCACATTTTCAATAAATTTGTATAAATACTCTAAATTCAGGTTTATTTTTATCATTGAATTAAATCGGCAAAAGAGTTATAAGTAGTCAACTTAGACGTGTTTACCCATTATTAAAGTTTGGAATTAGACCAGGTAATTCAAAACCGGCGCAATATGAATTACTGCTATAGACAAAATTCTACAATCAACTTCTTACTGATTCCTTTGATATTATTGCCATTTTTATTGACTGTTTGAGCATAGTTTTATTTGTATTTTCAATCAAAAGATCAAATCAAGACAGATCGGAAAAAACAAACACAATCAAAGTTACCAAGTATTCAAATTCAAATTAAAAAAAAAAAAAAAAAAAAAAAAAAAAAAAAAAAAAAAAAA
>JANIWI010000064.1:0-50395 GCA_030705115.1 Suzukiozyma pseudoglaebosa | reverse complement strand
AAAAAACAAAACAAGAAAAATCGGAAAAAAAAAACACAAACAAAATTACCAAATATTCAAAATCAAATTAAAAAAAAAAAAAAAAAAAAAAAAAACAGAAAAAAAGAACAAACTCCAATTTCTTATTGCTTGAACTCAATATTATGAAGCATAGAAGTATGATTAGTTGTAAACTTTGTACAATAAACAAAAAAAGAAAAACAAAAAACAATAAGATTCATTACCTTCTCGGTTTTTTTCCAAAAATACTTTTGCTGCCAGTGTAGGTATCCACTTATTCAAAAAATAGTGCACAATGTTATATGAATAGCAAAATTTTTGACTCAATACAAAAAGAAGCCTCTACAATAACTGGCCCGTGTTTGCAAAAGTATTAGTTTAACATTTATACAGAAAAATCAGGTATTTCTTCCAATCAAGATTTAAAAATGTGGAATCAATGATGAGCACCAACAAAATATAAGAGAAAGTAATATATTTGCCTCACTGGTAATATCTTACTTCTGACAACAAGTTTATAAAGTTTGCAGCATAAATTAAAGGATCTGTTTTTTTTATACAGATAACTGACAAGCATTCGAAATTTCATGAACCCGATTACTTTCAAATATTGAATACATAATATGGTTAGGCTGAGAGGGCATGGAAATGAAAAAAAAACTAAAAAAAAAAAGGATTCAGGCTTAATTCATTAGTTTTTCATAACCAGAAGCAAAGAATATGATATCTCATAAACATCCAATTTATTTTAATTGCAATACTAAGTATATGGAAATTGACAACAATAACTTAATTGGGGTATACATACACAACCGCAAAATATATTTAGGACCCACATAACAATTAAAAAAAAACAAATAACTCATAATCAACTAATTAACAATATTAGCAAAATATAAATCAAAAATATACCTAGTGTTATCAATGTAATTATTTAACCTTAAATGAATTGTTATCAATAGAGAAACCATGAAAATTTTGTAGGTGTTATTAAGCAACGTATGTCGGTTAAACAAGAAATTTTTTGCGCTCAAAATATTATTTTGAACGAGAGTGTTTGATGTAATCAGTTGGTTAAATAAAGTTGATTATTGTTTTGATTGACTAATTCATATCCCACAAAACACAAAAAAGTATGCCGGAGTTAGCTTTATTTTGCAAAAAAAACAGGATAGAATACATTTCAGTTAAAGTTAGCTATCCTTACACTTACAAGATAAAAAAACTAACCACCAAGTTCAAGTATAAATATAAGAAGGTTTATTAATTATGAAGGTTTACTGGCTAAGAATAATCTGGGAAGTTGCGAAATCTGGTTTTGTTAAGTTATTCAATCAACTTGTTAGTTTTTAGTCCATCAAAACTAATATGTCTAGCATAAGCTGGGGTTTTACATTTTTTTCTATTGTTTCCTCTGAAAATCATATGCTAGATAATAACATAAATATTAGTCAATAATAAGCGCTATACCTGGTATTGATACTACTATTAATGGGAGTAATTTAAATATACCCTGGTAATTTCTAGTTGTAGAAAACTGGCTATCATATGAGAGAATTTCTTGAACACACAAAATCTACTCAGTATTCAAGTTTCATTATTGTCAAGGACATTTGATATAGGTTGGTTTATCTCATTTTTATACAATGGGACGAAATTGTTGATAAAAACATTTAACCCCACACTCTTGATGTAAAACCGTTGATTACATAAGAACCAATCATTATCAAGTGATTTTGTGAAAGACAACATGAAGCACTATTAAAGAAATATCTTATGTTTTTAGTATTAAAAATAATTTTATTGTTAAATTGATTACTAGGTTGGTGGTGTAAGTGTCTTATTTTTTTATTAACTTTTAGTAATTTGGTATCATTACATTTGATATAAATGAAGAATCCTCCTTTACAAATTTGATGCATTTATGAACTGATATATTTTTAACGAATAATTATTTTATGAAAGATGAATAGCAAAACCAACCAAAAAAATTGTCATACTTACCTTCATTTTATTTCAAAATTTAAAGATTGGAGGATATTATTAGAAACTATATTGAAAATAGGGTTGATTATGGCACCTTTCCTTTTTTTGTAGTATCGATTTGATTCACCACTACAAAATTCTCATTGTAACTACTATAATTTAATATAATTTACTATTAGTATACAATGATTACGTTCCAGTTCACGAAATGTAAAATGTATATTGATTTGAAATTTTGACCAATTGTAATTCAAAATTTACATAATTTCTTTTTGTAAAAATGACCCTGTGTCATCTACAGACATATTATGAAGACAATTTACATTTATTTTTATCACTGAGTTACCTAAACTGGTAATGATGTAGTTTGATCAAGTGTTTGAATGATGACCTGCTGTTTAATTTTGATCAACAATTAAAAGCTTGCATCAAACTTTTTATAACCCAAATTGTTATCAGTTGCAGAACAAGAAATGTAGTGTTTCTGGTTGAATCATACATTATTACTAAAACTGGTAATTTTGACTAAATTTTTCTCCCAAATAGGTTACACTAGTAAAAAAAAAATTTTAGTATTTTGGTTTTGAGTAAGACATTGGTTATTGTCAGTATTATTAAAACAACCTGTAAAAGTACTCTGTAAAAGTACACTGCACAAGTATTATCTTTAATTTTGTGCAGTAAAATGTCCTCCTGTAAAATAAACTAGATGTATAGTTTGCAAAATTTTGTTACACAGAAATTATTGATGAGATCATGGAGAAATCTTCAATTGATTTTAATTCCAAATCGTGTACACTATACCCATAAAAGAAAAAAAGCAATAAATACTGAATATACAAGATTTAAATCATGAAACTAACTATTTACCGTCAAATCCCATAAAAAATCTCTAAAGTCAACATTTTTTTTTAGACCCTAGTTGGCAAATTCCCCAATCACATATTAAGAAGTAAATCATAAAAACTGCCCATAACTTCAAGAGAATATGAATGAGATCCTTTTTTAAGCATATAGAATATATTGCCATTTTAGATCTCATGTTGCAATGTTAAATTAAGTAAAATAATGTTTTTGTGAATATTTTACTAGAATTATAGTCTGAAAGTTGATCCTTAAGTTAAAGGTTGATGCCTTTTCCAGTAAACAAAATGTTGGGTTTTGCATTTAAAGCTAGTGTTTTAAAATTCTTACATTATTACTAATACTTTGAATCAGAGTGGTTTTGTGAGTTTGACACATATTTCAATTTCTGGATTGTAAAAAAAAGATAAGGTACTCCTATTTCAAATTTACTTTCAGAACTTCACATTAATAGACTTAAAAATTGAACAATTCGCCTACAGAATAATTGAAGAAATTCACAATACAAATAGACTTTACTGTTATCACTAGTACTTGACTTGTTCAAGACTTAGTTGCTCAGAAACCAACAGTTTTATCCTCCTATTTTAATACTTTAGTTTCAAGAATTGATTGATAAACTCAATATATTTGTGGGTCAGTTACGCCATCTAACACGATAAAGCAACTGGTACTGGTTGGTATAAAAAAAAAAGAAAAATTTGATTTCAATATACAGTTGCGCATATTAATCAAGCTGAACATATATAATATGGTAGGTTTCCCAAAGCAAAGTATGTTTGTATTCATCCACCTAACGTGATTAAATATAATTTTGGAAAACTAGTAAATATACAACTCGATTCTCAAATTTTAAAGTTTACTTTAGTCAATGGAAGGTGAGAAATATATGATTATCATTTAAAGGGGACCAAAAAGTCCCGAATTTACTTGTATTTGTTGATAACATCTTCATTCCAAATGATGTATGACTAACTAAGAAATGATTATGAGGTTACTAAGTTTTAAAGTAAAAAATTAATTTGAAACTAGCTGGTAAACCCAGTTTTTAAAGAATTTTTATTGCAAGCTTTTGAAATTATTAAATAAACAAGCCGTCATTATTTAACAAATTGATACTGTTGCCGATTCTGTCTTTGTTGGGAAAACTTTTGATTTAATGTGGTAGATTTTTGGGTGCGAAATTTTTTTGCAACCATTGAAAGATCTAGCGGCTATTTACCATGGGATTGATTGATAATAGATATGAAATCCAGTATAATCGAGGGTTGGAATCAAAATATAAACAAAGATTCAAGAGATTAATGAAACAAGGAAAATATAAAAAAAATTCTAACCTGGTAAAGCTGGTGCAAACCAAAAAGTATGATAAAGCCCAAACTAAAATCAAAAGAAACGTTGATAGACAAACGAATGACGAAGATGGTAATCTTGAAAACAGAGAAGACAAAGAAAATAGATATAAAGAATGTAATAATAAAGGAAGAAGTTGTGCAAATATTGATAATGATGAGACCAATGATAATGAACAGAATTCAAGGTTTGGAGAATTAATTTTAGATGAAGATATTTTGTTTGAAAGTTATGATACAGTTATCCAATACAAAGTACCCAATAAACAAAAATCATGGACAAGCGCCGATGATAGTTTTAATTTTGAGGCTTTATTACCTGAAATAATGAATTCACCTTCACTTATTAGAATACCATCTAAATCGGTTGTAAATGAACCATTCATAAATTATGATTCATTGAAATCAATTGAGACAATTGAGTCAGTGGGTACGATTTCGACTGGAGATGAAGAGGCCAGATATATACCGTCTATCAATACAGTCAAATTTCAATCAATTAGATCTCAGCACCAGAAATTAATTCGATTATTGAAGTATGTAAGAAGAAAAATTAATATATGAAGGAGAAAGAAAATGCCTAACTTGTTAATTATCTAAAAATATGGAGAATGAAAGAGAAAGAAATTGCTAAACTTATTAAATATCTACAAATATGGTGAATGAAAGAAAATGCCAACCTTATTAATTATCTACAAATATGGTGAATGAAAGAAAATGCCAACCTTATTAATTATCTACAAATATGGTGAATGAAAGAAAATGCTAAACTTATTAATTATCTGCAAATATAGTGAATTAAAGAAAGTGCTAAACTTATCTGCAAAACTTATCTATTATCTGGGAATTACTCAGGCACTGGGGTACTGAAATTTTAGAGTATTTACAAGAAAAAATAAATGTATATTATCATTTGTAGAGAATGGTCAATATTGGAAAATTCGACATTAGTACCAATGAAAGTAAATTCAAAATTAGTAATAGTATATTTATCTTTTCAAACTATTGCTGGTATGAAAAATCATTTTTGTAAAATCAGCCTGGTTCCCAGTTAGGTTTATGCTAATACTAAATTACCCCCACACATGATCCCATCAAATTATATAAGCCAAGCATCACCAAAATAAAATTTTATCACTCCACCAAACCTTAAACTTGATAAAATGAATTGATAAGTCAACATGACCAAAACATTATCATAATCATTGAACTCTTCAAAAAACCAATGAATAATACTAACTAATAACCGTGGTGAACAATCAATTAACATTACATGAAAAAAAAAAAAAAAAAAAAACTATATAGCGATTCAATGCCAATGAAATTAATCAAGTTATACAACTATTCAATGTAAACTAATCAAGTATATATGATTATTTAGTGTAAATTATTCAACTAGTCCAACTACCTTTGGTGCCAACTTCATTCATAAGCAAGTTATTCAACTTAGTATCGTATCTCACCCAAAGTGGTTGGTTCCCATCCATCTAATCTAATTTCATTAAGCTCATCTTGCCAAGGTAATTCAAACAAGTCTTGGAAGTCAGCAAAACTAAAACCATGTGGTGTCATTTTTTTTATCAAAACAACCAATAACATCATAGTAAACCTTATATTTGTGTGATCTTTAACCCCAGTCATCAGTTGATATCATATCCCATAGCCCAATCCCATTCCCTTTAACCATCACCCTCGCCTATATTGTCGCCGGTATCGGTGTTAATTTCTTCGATAACCGCCGCATCTAAATCTCTAATTTAAGTTGATTACATAAGCAATCATTAAATTTTTTGACAATGTGGAGAATAGTGATGATGATACACATATAAAACTTTTTTAGGATAACTCGATAATATTGGGTCATATTGGCGGTTTCACTTGTTGCCGATAGTAATAATAGTGGTGGTTTTGCTACTTGTGCTGTTAAAACCCGGAAATCACGAGGCTTTTCTACTAAATTTTGGAAAAGTTATTTGGATTATTGATAATCAGGGATCGGGAGAACATCTAAGGTTGCTGTCAAAGTTGGGGTCAAACAAAAGGAAAACTTGGCTTATAGAAGACACAAAAATCAAATTAACCAATATAATCGACAAAAGTGTTATTTATTATTATTCACAAGAATCGATATCTAGTGTAATCTTTTACTTGATTGTTTTCACTTAGGTTTGTTGATTCTAACTACAAATTTATCGATAAGTATTGTGGAGGTTTTTGAAATCAAAGGGCCACACTTGTTTTGATAACTATACCTTCTAGAATTTGCCAACTACTCAGTTAAACCAACTTACTAGTTATACCTACTACGTTTTTGATTGTCATCAATTCCCAACATTCTCACTTTTCTATTTCTGGTCATTTTTCATTTTTCATATAAATAATCATGATACATTACTTGGATCTATTGAAATCAAAAGTTAGTGGTCATAGAAGATCAAGTGAATCACAATTAATTGATTTGAAAGTTGATAACTCTTTGAAATCTCGAAGTCAGCTGATATCAGATCATCATATTCTTCGACCAAGATCAAATTCCAACACCAAACAGCTAATTCAACAGCAAAAAAATTGTATTATCCAAAAAAAATTATGGAACATCTTACAAGATTTAGGTTTACAGCAACCAATACCGTTGAAAACAACTACAAATGGTAACAATTCAAAATCTGTTCGAGTTTTTGTTGCAAATACTAATGATATCATCTATTTGGCTCCCGCAACTTCGACTTCTTCAACTTACGAAGATGTTGATGATGGCGCATACCATCCAGTAGATGAAGCAAATCAACACGATTTATCAAATAATCCTAGTTTCAATCGAAGAAACTCACATGATTCGGTAAATTCGAATACTTCAATTCCATCAATCAATGAAGATAATCATGAACTAAATAATTCACAAAGTAATTTGGTTGAAAATCAAGATTCTGACCGATATTCTGAAATTCCTAATTCTAATATTTATTCCTCCTCAGACAGAACGAATCCAAATGAAAATCACCAATCATCTAGATCTATGGAAAACTCAGATAGTTATACTAATTCAAAGCTAAAAAATGAGCTAAATAAAAAATTTGGTGCATTTCACAGTCCAAATTATTTGTGTTCAAAAATTGATGCTGATACTCCTATTCCTCATACTTTTGCCGTCATAATAGAATTAGCAAAAGATATGATGGTTAAAGATGTTGCAATCGAATTTCAATCCATAAACTCAGTATTGTGGCCAACGGGCGATCCTTACAATAAATCCCATCGTAAAGAAAAATATACAATTGGTAGTTTACAATGGTCTACTAATTTAGCTGATGTTGATTATTTCATTAGTTTATCAAACTCGAACGACGTAAAATTTGCTGATCCTCCTATAACTTCTGAAACTTTAGCTCAACGTACTCGAAATTATAAATTGATTAACATAAATGATTTGAAAAAAGATGAAATTGTCAATGGTTCATGGGAAGATGGTAATAGTTCAGAAGAGTTTGCTTCTTTGTCAAAAACTAGCTCTGCCAAAGAGACAATACATAAAGCTGGTATTTATGTATTTTTATTACCTATATTACTCCCCGAACATATCCCTGCTACTATTTCGTCGATTAATGGATCTTTAATTCATAATTTGTCAGTGCATGTAAACAAAGTATCGGATAAATTGAATAGAAAAGTCAAGATATTTGCGAATTACAACTTACCTATTGTCAGAACACCTCCTTCGTTTGCAAGTTCGATAGCTGATAAGCCCATTTATGTTAATCGTGTTTGGAACGACAGTTTGCATTATTTTATTACATTTCCCAAGAAATATATTAATTTGGGCTCTGAACATGTCATCAATATTAAATTAATTCCTTTAGTCAAAGATGTTATTGTTAAAAGAATAAGATTCAATGTTTTGGAAAAAATTACTTACGTTTCTCGAGATTTGACCCGAGAATATGATTATGATTCAGAAGATCCTTATTTATTGAATCATGCTTCGTCCAAATCTAGAGAAAGAGTTGTATCATTGTATGAGTTAAAAACAAAAATGAAAGTGTCATATAACTCTGCTGAGCCGTTTAAAGAAGAGATAATCAAGTGTCCAGATAACAATTTATTATATAGTTGCTATGAATCGGAACATAAAAATACTCAGAGTATGATATCTTCATCTTTGGACATTAACATAGCTTTACCATTCCTAACTACTAAATCTGATAAGACTGTTTTAACATCGAATAATGTGGATGAAGTTTTTTGTCCCACTAGAAGAGCATCAATTGTGGAGAGCAATCGCAACACTTCAAATATTGGTACCTTGCAAACAAATTTACAAAATGTTCACGAAAATGATGTTCCATCAAAATCTTTTAGTCCAAATTTATCCTCATTCAATTGTGAAGAGATATTGTATCATAAGCCATCACTATTGATGCAAAAAGGAATAACATCGATTACTCGTGCATTATATCCAGACTCTAATTTTAGACATATTCAAATAAGTCATCGATTACAAGTTTGCTTTCGAATTTCAAAACCAGATCCCAAGGATAAGTTCAAGATGCACCATTATGAGGTTGTAATTGATACACCATTAATCTTGCTTTCAGCTAAATGTAATCGAGAATCGCTCCAGTTACCAAGATACGATGATCTTTCTAAGGAGTTTCAAATCTCCAATCAATCAGTTTCATTTAGAACTCCAATTTTTGAAAGAAATGGAATCTCAATTAAAACATTGGTTGATGATCTGGAGCCTCTACCAAGTTTCGAAGAAGCCACTGGAGAGCTTTTGGAGAGAACAATGTCCGTTGCGAATGATCCACTTGATACTTCCAACGGAATAATATCTCCACCCGATTATGAAGAATCTGATCCTAGAGATAATCCATTATTTGGATCAGTTGATGATATTTTTGACCCTAATGTTAAAAGCATTGAAACTAGAGCTCCAGTATGGAGCAGTCTATCGGATGCTTTTTCAACTAATTGTCAAAGAGAAGATCACTCAGATGAGATAGATCCCATTGATACTTCAGGAGTAATTACTGGCGATTTAAATTCCACAAGCGATCAATCAATTCAAAGTAATATTGCAACCTCCATTTCGTCTACCAGTGAGCTTCTTACTGAAGAAACGCTTCTTTCCAGTAGCGATAAGCAACAAAATTTGGATCCTGATGAAACTATTAATTTAGACGACAAAAGGCATGATGTACCATGTGAATAACTACAATACTTCTATTACTAATTCAGCTTCATAACTATTAATTTAGACGACAAAAGGCATGATGTGCCATGTGAATAACTACAATACTTCTATTACTAATTCAGCTTCATAACTAAAGTTAATTCACTCTAACTTAATTCACTTAATACCTACTCAAACCAATATAATAACAAACAGGACATTTATTATTATTCTATTCATTCTGTGTTGGAGGACATACACGATTATTCAATTCTTTGACAGTGTTGGAATAGTTGTACAAATTTTAATTTTTATACCCAATTCGTTACTAAAGATTTTTGCTACATGGCTAATAATTACTTTGTAATAAATTTTGATATTCAATTCTTTTGATATAAGTATATACTTTATTCTTGATTTAGATAACGAGTTTTACATTTATGATTCAATCAAGCTTTCCAACTAACATCTGTATAGTTTTGACAAATGTCGCGACACATTTTGCGACTTAAATCATTCGATATAAGTAACCACTCTATTCAATTGCCATACCAATGAATCCAGTGGCATTGACAAGGAATGCGAAGGTGGCGGTTGTTGGAGGAGGAGTTTCTGGTTTAACATTTGCATACTTTTTGAATAAATTTAGACCTGATGTCAGTATAACGATTTTTGAAAAATCCACCAGAACTGGTGGATGGATTAATTCTCAAGTGATAACCGTGGGAAATGAAGCTATTCTTCTCGAGAAAGGTCCAAGAACATTAAGAGGAGTCAGCAATGGGACTTTATTTATAGTTGATACTTTACAACAACTTGGAAAACTGAATCAAATTGAAGTGCTCCCAAAAAAATCTATTGCCAATAAAAAATGGCTATGGAGTGATTCTGGGTTGATTCCAGTTCCCAATCCGTTCACATGGAGTTCATTGTTTAAATTTTTATCTTTTTCCAATATAGTTAAGCCCAAGTTGATTAGTGGATTTTTGAAGGAATCATTTGTTAAGCCAAATCACAACGATGAATCAATTGAAAATTTCTTCAAACGAAGGTTTGGTAATACTATTTTGACTGATAATGTTTTAAGTGCAATATTACACGGAATTTATGCTGGAGATGTATCGAAATTGAGTATAAAATCAATTCTACCTAAAATTAAACAATTGGAACAGGAACATGGATCTTTAACTACAGCGTTGTTTCGGAATATGCCCATTAGGAAATCACCAGAAAAATTGGCTAAATCTAATGCTTTGCCTCCGTTGTATGACAAATACAATCAAATTTCATCGACCGATTTGATACAATTATCAAAAAAATTGAAACAATACCCTATGATAAAATTACAAAACGGGTTACAAGAATTCACAAACGCTATTACTGAATATTTTTCTCAGCAAGATAAAATCAAGATAATACCTCTGGCAGTTATTGATGAAATAGATATTATCAAGGGCACAATCAAGTTAAATTCACAAGATCCACAAAAATTTGACCATATTCGTTCAACAATCAATGTGAATGAGTTAGCAAAATTAGTTACAGGCTCAGATTCCATGAATAAGATAAAAGCTATATTAAATGATTTACAGTATGTCAACATTTTTTTAGTCAACATCTATTCGAAAAATTCCAATTTGATCCCATTCAAAAAAAATGGTTTTGGATTTTTAGTACCTAAATTTGATAAAAATCATCATAATCTCGATTGCTTACTTGGAATAATTTATGATTCTGATGTTGAGAAACAAGTAAAGAAATTTGATGATCATGACAATGAAATTGAACCAAATATCCCATTGCAAAACGATTATAATAAAATTACATTAATGATGGGAGGATGGTATTACAATAACGAAACACCCTCAGAATCATTTCAAATAAAATGCATCAAACAAGTTTTAAAAAACTATTTACAAGTTGACTCGAATATAAAACTAATAATTCGAAATGAAGAGAAAATTTCTGAAAAACGAATTAATGATATTGGGGATGATATCCTTGTATCTTTTAACTATCACAAACAATGTATTCCTCAGTATCATGTAGGTTATGAACAAAATAAACAGGAATTGTTGACATTACTTAGTGATAGTAAGTTGTCACTTGGAGGAATGGGTTTTGGCAAAAGCATTGGGGTTCCGGATTGTGTGGAAAATGCATTTGAAGCTGCGTCAAAGTTTGCTTAGGTAGAAGATTGTAAACACTTCACAAGATGAATGAATCAGTGTAACAATTGCCAATAGTAATGATTAAGCAATCATAAAATAGGTTCCAAAGAAATAACAACAAGCTTGATACAATTATCATCTTACGATTGATCTCCAAGAATATAGACAAAAAAGAAAAAGCAAACAATAGTTTTAAAAAATACTTATGAAACCAATAGTTATAGAATCGATACTTATAAAAAAATACTTATAGAACCGATGTTTTACAACAGGAAAAATTTGAATAACGATACTCATTCCACCAAAATTATCAACAATAATTCATACTGGTCTTTGACTGGTATATCAGGCACACATTTCCTGATAAAATTATATTTTTATGCCTTCGATTGTACATTTATGATGATACATGTAAATACTTTAATATTCATTTATGATACACTTAAATACTAATATACATTTATGATTTATGAAATGAAAATACCTGTATAAACATAATAAACCAGCAATTAAATATTTTCCAAGTTGATCCTTGATTATGGTTTATTCATCGTTGATACTTGGTTTATTCATCGTTGATAAAGTTTATTCACTGTTGATACTGGTTTATTCATTGATGATGCTGGTTTATTCATTGATGATGCTTGGTTTTATTCATTGTTGATTCTTTGATGCTTGGTTTATTCATTGATGATGCTTGGTTTTATTCATTGTTGATTCTTTGATGCTTGGTTTATTCATCATTGATTGTTGTTTTATTTATTGTTAATTATGGTTTTATGGGGTTTCAACTTGTTCAACTAGATTTGAATTTTGATTAGCATATTCAATAACTAGTTTTTTCAGGAAAAACATTTCATCATTTAAACATTTCTTAGCTAGCGACGCTTGCTCAATGCTGGCAAATACAATATGACCAAACCCAGGTTTCAAGTAGATCTTGATGACATTACCATAACTCGAAAACAAAACGTACAAATTGTGTCTCAACGTATGAAACTTTAGTTTTGAGTCAAGATTTCTTACATAAAGAGTATGATTTGCTGTCTCAACCATATCTACACTATACAATTATACACTATATCCCTTCATAAACTAAATCCACTATATACTATTTGCACCATTTACCTATAACAAAAAACTTTCGATGCCAGTTTGGCGTCCCCGGCCTCGGCGGAAACCTCGGATCTAAAAATTACATGATTCCGACCAGAGGGGAGATTTTTCAGCAATCAAAAGTTGACTGGAGATCAATTGAAGTAACTGGATTATTTTGAGGACTTAAAGCGGATACGAGTTAAAACTGAAAGGTTTGTATTGTTAGGATGTCAGATTCTCAATTGAATGCTAGTTTGTTGCGGTTAAAATTGTTGGATGCTTTGCGTAGTGGTGATCCAACCAAAGTTGATAGTATATTTGATGATTTATCTAAGACTAAGGCTACTACCCATACTCAAGACATTATTCAATTGAGAGAAACCATATTACACTATGCGGTTCAGATTGCTCCCTTATCGATGTTACAATATTTGATAAACGATCCAAAGTTTGATTTAGATATCAATTGTCAAGATATCGATGGTAATACTCCCTTGCATTTGGCAGCAGCCAGCTCCCGATTGGATGTTGTCAAGTATCTTTTGAGTTTGCCCGATATCAATGACACCATTGTCAATTTGAAGAAAAAACAACCGGTCGAAGTTGCAAAAGATGTCAATGTTGCTCAATTGATGCAATTTGAAAGAGCAAAATTTGTTGAACAAGCAGCTGGTCAGTTAAGACAATACTTTTCCAATCGAGATTTTAAAAATTTGGAGAATTTATTGGTTTTGAATCCTCGTGCTTCCGAATTATTAGATATAAATGGTGCCGATCCAGAAACTGGTAATACTGTATTCCATGAGTTTATTAAGAAAAATGACGTCGAAATGTGTGATTGGATTTTAAAACATGGTGGTGACCCTTTCAAACGTGATAAACGGGGAAGATTACCCATAGATTTAGTAAGTAAAAATGATCATTTGAAAAAGTTGATAAAAGATGCGTCAAAAGATCAAACTATTATGGATCCTGTTATTAATACTAATAATGCAATTAAAGTAGGTTCGGCTCCTACTTATAAAGGTTATTTAAGAAAATGGACTAATTTTGCTAGTGGTTATAAATTGAGGTATTTTGTTTTAGATCAAAATGGTATTTTATCTTATTATACTAATCAAGATGATACCAATAATGCTTGTCGTGGTTCTTTAAATTTAGGGTATGCTAGTTTACATTTAGATTCTTCTGAAAAATTGAAATTTGAAATCATTGGTAAAAATGGTATAAGATGGCATTTAAAAGCTAACCATCCAATTGAAACTAATAGATGGGTTTGGACTTTACAAAATGCAATCACTTTAGCTAAAGATAACATCAAAAGAAAACGAATTCCAAATATTGATACTAATGCTAATAGTAACACTGCAACTAGTACTCCAAATTCTCCCGATCAGCCTAATTCAATTAATCAAATCACGGATGAGAATGCCAAAGAAAAACATCATCGATTGCGTATCCCAGGTAGAAAACTGTCGAAGCATAAAAGAACAGTATCAAATGTTTCATTGGCATCTCAAACCTCCGATGAAAACGATGCTTCAAGTAGAATTTCAAAAGCTTCAAATTTCTCTAGAAAGATCTCCAGTGAAACACCTGCTAATTTAGTATCATTACACGATGACCATAATTCGATTGACAAAAGTTATGCTGATTCCTATGATGCAGAAAATTTTGATCGTGATGGTGAAGATGATACTTACGAAAGTGAAAATGAAGAAAGTAGCCATCTTCTTAGTTCTACACATATAAGTGAACAAGTGGCCACAATCAAAAGATCGCTAGACATTGAAATATCTTCTTTACACGATTTATTCAAACAATATGGTTTAGACAATTCTTCAACCGATGAAAGAAAACTGGAAATATGCGATGTTGGTTTAAGCACTATTGGAGTAATTCAAGATTTATTAATGAAATACGACAATATTGTTGTAGCAAGAGATGGAAATTTAATTAAAGCTTTAGATAGACAGTTGGAAGTTAACAAATTATGGGAGAACTCGATTAGCCAATTGGAGGATGAAATTAGAAAACGTGAAATTAAATTATCGGAGTATGAAGGTAAAAAGCAACAATTAAAAAGATACTTGGCCACAAAATCTGGGTCATCCACTCCAAATCCTGATTTTGGTCCAGGAGGAGTTATTGGTGTTGATTTAAGTGAAACGGAATCTCAAAAGAAAGCTACCAACTCTGATTACATTTCTGCCATACCTGATGTTGCACATATTCATGATCCAGTAATTTCTGAAATATTACAGGATTCTGAGGATGAAGACGAATTTTTTGATGCTGGTGAATTTGATCATATCGGGAATGATTCTGAAAACAAATCTTCAGCAGCAATCACCACTACTCCAACGATAAGTGCACCACATCCTGTGGAAGGTTATAAAGAAGAAGTTAGTGAATCAAAAAGAGAAATTCCTCAGGAAACTGCTGATGAAACAGAACAATTAACTACACCGGCTACTGATGAAGAAGTGGTTACATCTTCTACTCACAAGCAACTGTCAGGTCCAGTTGACGTTCCAGAAGTTATTGAAGAAATTCCCCAATCTAAGGAAGTAATAAAAGATGATTTTGTAAAAAATCCTGCTCAGGCTAACGTAGCTGAAATCATTGAAAAAGAAAAGTCTTTTGCTGGATATGAAAATCCACCTAGAAAAAAATTATCTATGGATGAAGATAATAGACCAAAAGTTGGTTTATGGGGTATTTTGAAATCTATGATTGGTAAAGATATGACAAGAATGACTTTACCAGTCTCATTCAATGAACCAACATCTTTATTGCAAAGATTAAGTGAGGATATTGAATGTTCATATCTTCTTGACAAAGCTTGCACTTATGAGGATTCAACATTACGAATGATTTATGTTGCAACATTTGCTGCATCTGAATATGCTTCATCAACAGGCAGAATTGCTAAACCATTTAATCCATTATTGGGTGAAACTTTTGAATACTGTAGACCTGAGTTACATTATAGGTTGCTAACGGAACAAGTTAGCCATCATCCACCTATCAGTGCGTGCTCTGTTCAATCACCAAAATGGGATTATTATGGTGAAAATGCAGTTGACTCTAAATTCACTGGTAGGGCTTTTGACATTAAACATTTGGGAAAAATGTTTTGTGCTTTAAGACCGGATAAAGGGGTTGTAGATTTGAACGGACATGTTGTTGCTGAAGAATTATATAGTTGGAAGAAAGTTAACACTGCTGTTGTAGGTATTATTGTTGGTAATCCAACTGTTGATAATTATGGTCTAATGGAAGTTAAAAATCATACCACTGGTGATTCAATTATTGTTGATATGAAACAAAGAGGGTGGAAGGCTTCATCAGCTTATCAGTTATCTGGACATGTGGTTGATAGACATGGAGAACCACAATGGGCAATGGGTGGACGTTGGAATTCCAAAATTTTTGCAAAAAAAACAAACTCGTCGAATGTGCCAGGTAAAGGTAGACGTAATTCATTACTTGAAGACCAAATCAAGATCTCATCAGATGATCCATATAGTGGTCAAAAGTTTTTGGTTTGGCAAGTCGCTCCTAGACCAAATGTTCCATTCAATTTAACTGCATTTGCTACTAGTTTAAATAACCCTGATCCAAAGATTCTTGAATGGGCAGCTCCAACTGATACTAGATTAAGACCAGATCAAAGAGCTATGGAAGAAGGTAGGTACGATGAAGCAAGTGATGAAAAGCATAGAGTCGAAGAAAAACAAAGGGCAGCTAAAAAAGACCGTGATGCTAAGAAACAAGTTTACAAACCTAAATGGTTTGTTAAAAAAGTCCACCCAGTCACAGGTGATAAATACTGGGAATTTAAAGGAAAGTATTGGCAATTAAGAAGTCAACATCAATTGAAAGATGCTGGTGATATCTTTTAGTATATGAGTAGAAATTAGTATTATTACAATTATTTCGGATTTGTAGTGCATATAAACATCCATCTCATCTATGTAGTATGTAAATGATTAGAGAAGACTCCAAATTCAACATAGAAAGACGGTTATGGGAAAGAAGAAATCAAATTCTAGAAATGCCGCTAGAGTGCTAGAGTCTTTAGTATCACCAATTGTTGAAATCAATTATGAAGATCCACTTTTTACGATTGCAGCCCATCCCACCAGGCCTATACTTGTATCCGGTTTAGTTACAGGTCATGTTTACTGCAATACATATGATTCGACAAAGTTGGAAGAAAGTCAAAGTGCTAAAAGAGAGCAGCTTGAGTTGATGGAAAAGGAAGCTTTTAAAACTGGAAAGATTTCCCAAGTTAATCGATCAGTTTCTCAACTGAAACAAAAATGGTGGACAAGAATTAATGATATCAAAAGTATCTCAGAAGATGATCATGTTGTAACCAACTGGAAAACTAAGAGACACAAAGGTTCCTGTAGGCATGCTATATTTGACCCACTTGAAGGTTCAATCGGAGAAAATATCTACACTGTTGGTACCGATAATTTAATCAAAAAGGCAGCAGTTGAAACAGGTAAAGTAGTCAGTAAACTTAATTTCAGTAGTCATTTGACTGGTAAAGATTCAGTAACTAAGTTATGTCATTCCCAAACTCATCCATTTCTACTTTCAACAACCGAAGATGGACATGTTTTAGTGTTTGATTCTAAGAATTTAGGTTCAGACAAATTGAAATTTAAAGTAGATAGTGTTCATGATGATGCTATTAACCATATATTGCCAATGTCGGATGTATCTGCATACCATTATTTAACTTTGGGCTCGACCACTATGGCGCATATAGATATTCGTAAAGGGGTTATAAATCAATCTGACGATCAAGAAGATGAGCTATTGAGCATGTGCTACGCCAATGACACCGTTAAGAATGATATGGTTTTGGTGAGTCATGGTGAAGGTATCGTAACAATTTGGAAAAATTCAAAAAATCGATTTCAAGATCAATTGACAAGAATAAAAGTTAACAAGTCAGCATCAATTGATGCCATAATAGGCACAATGAACCAAGAAGATGAAGAACTTGCTAGTTCTGTCTGGTGTGGTGATAGTGAGGGTTTATTACATAGAGTGAACTATAAACAAGGAAAAGTCGTTGAAACCAGAGCCCATTCATCAGGAAAGGCAGTTGATGAAGTAGGTAATTTGGATATTGATTATGAATATAGATTAATTAGTGCTGGTATGGAGAGTTTGAAAATCTGGTCTAAGCAGCCAATAGACGAAGAGGAAGAAGAAGAAGAAGAAGAATTTAGTGAAAGTGAAGTTGGAGGGAGTGATGTAGGAGAGAGTGATGTTGGTGGGAGCAGTGACTTTGAAGATCAAAGGCTATTCTCTGATGATAGTGAAATAGACAGCGATGATGAAAGATTAGATTTGGAACAAGGCAATATGTCTGAAGATGATGTATCTGATGCAAATACCTTCGAGGAGGATTTGGAAAATAAATCAGAGCCTATAGACGAGCCAATTGATTTAAAATCACTAGAAAGAAGGAGAAGAAACTTTCAAGAAATCATGAAGCCGACAAATCTTGGCAAAAAGACAATCAACCTTAACAAATCTGCAACAGCCAACTCTGATGATGAAGATGACGATCAAAAACCGTCAAAAAAACAAAAACTCAAAAAGAAACAAATGACTACTAAACAATTATCGTCTCTTCAAAAGCACGAACATGGAATACGTAAATTCGATGGTTTATAGACTAATAACTGGAGATATCGTTGTTTATGGTAGCGCTTTTATATACTAGACAATGTGCAGGAATTCTTTTTGGTAACTAAAAATTGCAACAGTGAACTGATAACATGATTGTAATATCTTGCTAACATTTGCTCCTAGAAGCAAACGTATGGTCTGTGTATATGATGGAGTCACTGAGTCTCAGCACCGTTAGAAATGTTGTATTAAGTCGACGGGGCAGTTGTGTGGCGGGAATGTTGATTCTTACCCCATTTCACCTTGTATTTAGTTTTCAACCACCATCAACATCAGGGCCTTCGGCAGTCAAAGAGATATGGATAGCTTATCCTGTAATTGAAAGGATGCATAAGGCTCGAGGGTCAAATTGGATGAGTATCACCAATTCAAGTAATAATAATAATAATAATCTTGATAACGAAGTAGCGATAACACCGCCCAAGTATGATATTGAGCAGTTTGATGATTATACAGCATCTCACATACGAATTCAATGTAAAGATTTTACATACTATTCGTTTGATTTTATGAATGAATCCATATGCAATGAGGTATTTGTAAAAATGAGTTCTTTAATAACAAAACCAAAACAAAATAATGAAATACAACTATTTTATGCATTTGATTATAAACCGAATAAATTGGAACAAAGATTGACTTCTAAAGGTTGGGATTTATATGATCCGATTCGAGAATATACCAGGTTGGGCTTAATTCAAGACAATGAACAATATTGGCGAGTAACTAATTTAAATCATGATTATCGATTTTGCAGCTCGTATCCCAATATAATGATTGTTCCGGCAACAATTTCCGATAATGTGTTGAAACATGCGGGAAAATTCCGATCAAAGAAAAGGATACCTGCGATTGTTTATCGACATCGAGGTAACCCTAATCACAATGTTATTAGTCGATGTTCACAACCATTAGTCGGGTTAACATTACTGAATCGATCAATTCAGGATGAAAAACTCATATTAGAAATTTTCAAATGTCAAGAACGTGAACGTAATGATACAATTGATGAGGATTATGATATGCAATCCCAACCTCAAAAAAACTTGTTGGTAGATTTAAGACCTATTACCAATGCAATTGCTCAACATGCTCTTGGTGCTGGTACTGAGAATATAGATAATTATAGAGGCAAAAGTCAAGATAAAGAAGATGGAACATTAAGTGATCAGGGAACTTTAAGACAAGTCGATAAATTATTTGGTAACATTGACAATATTCATGTCATGAGAGATTCTTTAACCAGATTATCCACAATCTTGAATGAATTAGATAAGTATCCTAATGCAAGTGAAAAGAAGCTTTTTCCAAGTCTACAGCAAGCATTAACCAAGACACAATGGTTACATAGATTATCAATTGTATTACAATCAGTGGATAGAATAAACAAATCAATCCATTTGAATAATACTAACATTGTTATTCATTGTTCTGATGGCTGGGATCGTACATCTCAAGTGTCTGCATTATCACAACTTTGCTTAGATCCCTATTATAGAACGATCAGAGGATTCATGGTATTGATAGAAAAAGAATGGATTAGTTTTGGATTTAAATTTGCCACCAGAGGTGACCATGGTGGATGTATTGGAGCATTATTAACTAAAAAGAATAAGAAAACCACAGCTGATGCTGAATCTTTGAATACAGAATCTTCAGAATCAATAGATGGTGAACTAAATGAAGTCAATAATGTGCGAGAAACCAATGAACCAGAAATTCGCAATTTAAGTAATAAGGCCAAAGTGGCTTCATTTTTACAAAGGGCTGCAAATCACGTAAAAAATGCTGCCTCCAATGCATCATCCACATTATCAGATTCTGATTTAGATGCAACCAAATTTTTAACCAATTCAGTGTATAATGGAAGTAACGAACGTTCACCAATTTTTCATCAATTTCTCGACTGTGTTTTCCAAATACTTCGACAACATCCTAATCATTTTGAATTTAATAGTCGGTTTTTGAAAAGGCTCTTTTATCATTATTATTCGTGTCAATATGGGACATTTCTCTGTGATACAGAACGGGAATTGAAACATCAATATTCTATTCCAAATGATACCGTTTCAGTATGGGATTACTTTAATTCAAGACCCCAAGAATTTACAAATAAACTATATAAACCAACCGACGACAATGGAGGAGTAATATTTTTCAATTATACCGATATCAAATGGTGGTTTGAGTTGTATGGTAGAACCGATTCAGAAATGAATGGGTTATCAAATTCTTTGGATAAAAAATTTGCAGAAATGAATCTTAATCAACTACAAGATTAATCTTGTTAATATTCCACGTATCTTAACCCACTTATATCTGCATTTTATATAGATATCGCTAGCATAAATAGAATGAATTTCTCATTATTCCCTGTTCGGAGTTGCCGCAAACTTCACCACATTTCTCGTTACAAGAAAATGGCCGAGACCGGGACTATAATCCAACATATGCTACGAAGGACAGCTACAAACGGGTGTATTAGGTTCTATCTGGCGGTTTCTGGTTCAGGTCCTCATGGTGTTGACGGTAGAGGTCCTCAATACAAACATGAGGGCTGTTTTGGAGTTGCGGTAACGGATCCATTTCAATTGTATCAGAGCTATGTGCTGCAAAGGTTGATCGATAAAGACGAACAACAACTTAGGGTGATGAAGGAATTTCAGAAACTATATTATCGAGTAATAGGTTATAGACCGCCTGAGGAGTTACAAGTTAGAATTTCGCTTTTATTGAAACAAATTGAAGTCAAATATGCTGAAATTGATGCTAAACAACAAGGAATCAGCTTCAGTAGCATGAGTAGGTTATTTCAAAAAGATCCCGTGGTTACCAAGAATGAGTTAGTCGCTTACTTGACCGATGAAGAAGAATTGAAAAATATTGTTGCTCCAACTGGACTACTAGTGAATGGAGAAGTAGGATCAGGAAAATCGATGTTGATGGATATTTTTGCAGCTAGTTTACCCTATGAATCTAAAATGAGATGGCATTATAATAATTTCATTCTTTGGGTATTCAATCAAATCCATGAAATTCAAAATAATCGAAATTTACTAAGTCATATGAATGGCAATAAAAAATATACCATGCAAAATGAATTTATATTATTTGAAATAGCTCAAAAGATGATTAAAAAGAATACTATTTTGATTTTAGATGAATTCATGTTGCCGGATATTGCTCTGGCTAATATTATCAAAATTTTGTTTACCTACTATTTCAAGTTAGGAGGAGTTTTAGTTGCTACTTCGAATAAACTACCCGAAGAATTATATTCAAATCAATTTCACAAAGGTAGTTTTGATAAATTTGTTGGCATTTTACATTCAAGATGTTTAACCATTGATATGAAATCCCAAATTGATTACCGATGTAAATTTTTCGAATCATCAACAACGGCTTCAAACTTAGTGATAAAACTAAACAATAATAATCATGACACTGATTGGGATAATTTGATAGAACAAAGAGTATTAAAATTTTCACCAAACTCAAAAGATAATTATCATGGTTCAATAACTTTGAAGCTGTATGGTCGAGATATTAAAATTGAAAAAACCTATTTGAACCATCAGGTTTGTCATTTGGATTACGAGTATATATGTCAAGGATTATTTTCTTCAGCTGATTATATCACGATAGCATCTGTTTTTCCGATAGTTATCCTTGATAATGTGCCAATAATGACGACGAAAATGAAAAATGAAGCAAGAAGATTTATTTCACTATTAGATGCAATATATGAAGCTAAATGTCAATTTTTTATGAGATGTGAAGTTGATATTGATTATTTGTTTTTTCCAGATGTATTTCACTCAAACAATAAAGCATTAATGGAGAAATTGAATTTAGATATGAGTAATGATGGCATAAATCGATTATCGGTTCAAGATGAAGAAATGTTTGCTAAAACTTCAATAGCTATGGACAATCCATATCGTCCTAACGTATCAACTTATGATGTTGGAAGGAATAGTAAATTTAATGAAGTTTTTGATAAATCAAAAAAGGTTGATTTTAAAGACATTAAGGTATTTATTGGAGAAGATGAAAAATTTGCCTATAAACGAGCAGTACTGCGAATCAAGGAAATGGTTGCTTCAGATAATTGGCGAAGTTCCAATCGTTGGGTTCCCGTTGATAGTAGTATGAGACCATGGGAACAATCCCAGAAAGAGAATAATCCACCAACAAAATTAAAGTCAAAATCAAACGAGACATCTCCAATTGATGAAGCAAAAATTAATGAAATGAAGCGCTCGTTACGTGAACAATATCCTCGAGATATTGTTCATGGTACAGACATTTCCTTACAACAATTTTCTGAAACTATCTCGCCGAAAATACAAAACTCAAATCATTTTTGGAAAATGGGTTCTTGGAATAAGGAAAACGGTAAGAGATTGAAAGATACAATTGCTAAAACCTGGCTTAGAACCAGTATCAGCAATGACAAAGAAATTTGAACATATAAAACAAGAATCCAGAAATTAAAAAAATTGGTCAAAAATTGTTCGAAAATTGTTCAAAAATTATTCAAAAATTTCACTTATTTTGAAGAAAGATCAACCATTTGACTCTTGAGCAAGGTGAATAACTGTTATAGAACTTGCTTTATTCGTCTTAAACCGTTGTTTACCGTATTATTCACTTATTTAACCGTCTCGGCTATTTAAACCTGGCTGGTGTGCATATAAACCGGGAATATAAATCGAGATCCCCACAACTCAATTAGTTTTGTATTGATACTGAAGTATATTGGAGACAAAAGTAAGGTAGATATGACTGTTATAACAGCTGAAAGATTGGTTAAATTAGCTTACAATTATCCCGAGTTATATAATACCTGGTATCTTATAGCCTGTGCTGCTTTAACTGTGGTTAATCAACCTAATGAAATCCCCAAAGTTTTTCATTTTGCTTTAAGACAACAATTGTTAGAGTATACAAGTAACAAATCGTTGTTAACTGATAAATATTTGTTGCAATTGGCTCAAGATTCGATTAGTTCATCTAGTAAGTATACTGAATTAAGTGCAGTGGGAGTAAATTTACCTGATATTTTAATTCCATATACATATCATGATAAATTACCATTATCATACAGATTTAATAAATCTGAAGATATCAATAAGTTACAGATGAATATTGCTGGGAAATTTAGAGAAGTGATTTTGAAATCAGCAGCATTATCGGGGTTACCAAAAGCTATTAATGCATTAATGATTTTGAAATCGGTTACCCCTAATAATTTGAAACCTGAATTGAAACCAGCAAGACCTTTGATTGTTAGTCCCGGTAATTATTTGAGTAATGATGTCTTAATAGAAGATTTCGAAGGTACAAATGATCGACCAACTAATTTAACTGATACAATTGATGGACCAATTTCCACTAATCTGATAAATACCAAGCAAATTCAATTAGAATTATCTCGAGGATCTAAATTTTGGAATTCAGTTTATTCACCAAAAGTCAATAAAAGAATTAGAAATCAAATGTATAATGCATATCCTGATTTATGGTATTACACCTATCACCATGTATACGCTCCATTATTAAGTTTTACTAATATTTTGACTGACAAAGAAACTTCAATGACAGTAGTTTCAATTTTGATTCCTCAAGATGTAAATCCTCAACTAAAAGGTCACTTAAAAGGAGCTTTAAATGTTGGAGCAACAAAAGAAGAATTGAGTCAATTGCAATCAGTTGTATTTGATATTTGTGATTGGACCGGTGGTAATTACTGGGCTAAAGGTAAAGCAAGTGTTGCCAAATTATAGTTTCAAATTTATACTAGAATGTATCATTTATGACCTTAAAGTATTTAATTTTCAATTGTAGTAATTTGAAAGTATAAATGTAGCAATCGAAATAATAAGCATATAATTGAAGTCTCTTGATTCAATTAATCAATTTACGAAATTCTTTTAGTCGATTTATTACTATGAGTTTTAGTCAATACTAGTTATTATATACCCTATAGGTTTCTGTAATACATTGTGTGATAACTCTATGTTTCACATCAATTGTATTGGGACCATCTCGTGATGGTTACTTTGGTTCAAATTGTCTTTGCTGTATCAACTACACTAGATATTAACCGATATTTATTATCTATACATTTGAATAAGAACTGAATATGAAATTTTCTCATAGTTGAATCCTTGATTGTCTTTTAATCAAGATAATTTGTAAACCACAGAATACGAAAAACCCCAAATATACCAAAACGGCACCAAACACTGTTTTGGCAACAGCACCGCCGTCTTCAGGATCATTAATTGATCCAACCATCGAATGATGGCCAGTTTTGAATAAATATCCAATGAACGATAAAATAACAATCGCAAATGACGATAATATCGTACAGAAGTACGCATTCGTACTAGAAACAACCGCCTTCATTCTTTCTTCCTCTAAACCAACCTAATAGTCTTTCTTTTAATTGTTAGTTATCATTGATCAACGAAATTTCCCATATTAAACAATATGCAGGATGGCAATCAGAGTTTCAATTGATACCATGAATTTTCAAATAAAACCAGGAATTTTTAGTGATAATGTACCAGGTTAGTAATATTAATCTTTTATCCACACGATTTGAAATGTTTCTGTGCAATTTCAAATAAGAAAAATGACGATTTTAGCTATAAAAGCAAAAAAAAAAAAGAAACCAAATTAAAAATGATTGTTTGCTAGATTCTGATTATAGTCAATGTTAAGATTAGTCTGAACTAATGAAAAAATTAATTGTGGCTTGTCTGGGATGTTGAATTTATAATCGATGATGCAAGTTTCAATCAAAAAAAAAATCAAAAAAATCAAAAAAAAAGCATTGAAATGTATGAATATTTCATCATTTTTTTAATGTTGCAATGATTAAGAAGAATTGTAAAATCAACAAACAACTTTAAAAGCCAGTGTGTCTTGAGAAGAATAGAAATTGCAAAACTTAGTTTGAGTTTTGTTTGGTTAAGGTATTTGAACTTTTCTCCTTTTTTTCAGAAATGATGTATCAGTATTGGAACTTGAACCTTCATCATCATCTTGTTCGGACAGGTTGATATTTTGAGAATAAACTTTGATGATTTTCATATCTTCATCCGATTCTAGATTACTAGTCTGTGGCTTCAAGTCAAACCAATTATGCTCAATCTTGTTCAAGTTTGGTTGATTATTTTTTTTCTTAACTATTTGAATAACTTTGTAGACTTCTCGTAATAGATGTAATCGATCGCAAACAACTTGATTATCCTGCAACCATTCTTGGTCCATCAGTTGATCGTAGGGCAATTTAACTGGACTATTAAATTCATCAGATTCGTAATATTGAATTTGGTAGTTAAATAAATTGGTTAAAGCCGATTTATAATTTTTAAATGGAATGTCACGAATATTATTACTATTGATATCATACTCGGATTCCGTGGTAGACTCGATTGTGTTTGTTGGTTTTGATGTTACTGGTGGAGGTGAACTATTTTTATTGACATCGGATTCATTATTGGTGGAATTTTGAAATATTTGACTTTGATTAAACGGTTGATAATTCGATTCACTTTCTGATTTCAGATCTTGACTGTTACCTTTACTGCTTCCATTCTTGCGATTATAGTTCAATTTGATAAATTTTCGATTAGATAAATTTGTTTCCAGTGAATTATTATTTAAATGAAATGATTTCATCCCAGTTTTTTTACCATTGTATTGTAAAGTAACAAAAAAATTATCCATTTCAACTCAGAAACAACCGGTTATCCCCAAATTGACCTTGTTTCAATTAATTTACTGCAATAAGATGTCAAATCGGCAATTGAAAAATCTTGATGCGAATTTCAACATGGTTGAAATTTCCAATTAACTAAATATAGAAAACCGTTGTACTGAATTATGACAACGTCGACATTGGAACCTAAACCCGAGAATGAACCTTTGATTGCTACTGCCAATAGCTTGCTGAGGTTGATTGATTCGTTTGTTGAATTGGGGGTCTTGGTTCACGATAATCAGGGTACTCAACAATCGCAAAATGCTTTAATGGTAACAACCAATAAAGTGATCAGTCAGTTGTCAGGATTGACATCGAGTCCGTTTACTTATCAATATCCGATTCCTGTCGATGTTATATCGTATATTGAGGATGGAAGAAATCCTGATATTTATACTCGAGAATTTATTGAAGTTACAGCAAAGAGTAATGCCAGATTGAAAGGCAAAATGGAAGGGTTTGCCAAGTTAAGAGATGTCTTGAGTGATAAGTTGTGTAAAGAGTTTCCTAGGCTAACGGATGGTATCAACGATATAAAAAGAAGAACGACCGATCCCTGAAGTGATGAAAAATACATTAATCAAAGGGATGAAAATGGTTAGAGATAATTTATAATAGACAAAGATAACACAAAAAACATATCAGAAGACACAAAAACATTACATAGCACTAGGCATGGTGCAAGACATACAACAAGTAATCCCGCAAGATATATCACAAGACATTTTACAAGATATACCACAAGACATATTACAAGATATACCACAAGATATATTACACAACTGAACAGTACACAGCAGAATATTGAATGAAGAGTTGCATACTAGAGAATTGTATAAAAAGATAAGTATACAAGATACATCGGATGAATGGTTTGTGGCAATATGTTACAAGAATTATTGTTATTACATATTGAAAAATCCCAATAACTGATTTTTAGTTAATTCCAAACAAAATCAGTATACTATATGCGGTTTAGTACTTCTGTGCCAACTAACAGAATGAATATATTGGTTGGTGATGTTTAGTTGCGACGATGTTACAAAGCTTTATTTACCTACAGAAATCATTAATACCAGTTGTTATACAATCTGGTTTTATCAACTAACTAGAGTATAGTACACCAGAATTAAAGTTTGCAATTGGGGGACCCAATAAAGTTTATGAAACTAGCAATTTCAACACCGTATATATATTTTTGTTCTTGCCCATGAATATTATATTTTCAATGTATAAAATTTACTCACTTTATCAAATTTACTTGTAAATGATTAATTAATTTTATCAGATTTAATCTATACACGGTATCGTTGGATATACGCATGCGAGAAATCTATTGCAAAAGGATTTGGATCCGATTTCTGTATTCAATTGATAAACACCCTCCACAGTTGTTTCTTGTTCATTCTGGGTTTTATTTAGAACAGAAGAGTTTTCTGTATTCATCTGACATGAATGTGATCAACTTCTGTTCAGAAGTCAATTTGCAACCAGAGTTTAAGCTATTAAGACCATTCAAAACACAGAAATCACAAATTATGTCTAGGTTTAAACGAAATTCTGTTTCCTCCCCAAGTAATAATGGTTACTTTTTATCACTGCGAAACAGGATTATGCCAAAGCTAGAAGTTGCAATATATTAAGGCATATACAAGCGGCCAAAAATCAATTTAATGAGTAATGAAGCTTCTCTTCAATGTTCTTATATAAAATTTGGGGAGTAATAACTACATATGTACGCTAGCATACCAAATATTGGATTTAGAGAATGTATGGTATTCAAAAGTTGTTGATGATTTCTGATACCTCAATTTAAAAAGCTGTACACCAATATGAAAGCTAACGACTGGAATCTGTGATTGAAGTTAGCAATCTTAAAAAAAACAAAGCAATTATAAAAAAAAAACCCTCTCCATCACTTCTTTCATGATGTACAAAAATTGAGCTCACCATTCAAAAAAAATATTAAATATTTTTTATGCTCCATCATGCAATGCTCATTGATGATGCTGGTTAATATCCAAATTGGGTGCAAGCTCCCAAAGTTTACTTGTTTTGGCCCAAACGGGTTGAATGAATTGTAGCAAGAGAAAGTATCCAATCAGTTAAGTCTAGTTGAGAGTCAAATACTTGGGCGTGGATCATTGATCTTTTTGGCACATACAAAAATTAAGTTTAAGTATTGGTAAATACTCGAACAAACCATGTTTAGCGTAACGGTTTTTAACTTGTTTAATGTAGACATTTAAGCAAAACTCGAGCATTCTTTTGGTTAGTGTAGTGATTCAAGTAAAATCTTGATAACAAAGTATATTTCGATCTGATCTATGAGCTGGTTTGGTCAATTTGTCTTTTTCGTGTGAGAAAAATTTATCATCCACATTGTTTTTTCAACTTGGGTTGTATCTTGGCAGTGAAAAAAAATAATACTATTACGTGATCCATTAAAATTGTTTGGGAGGACCCTTCATTTTTGGTTGAAAGAGTACTCCAATACCATTCACACCATCTTCCAAATCAAGATAGAAGCCATCCGTTTTGGTCTTTCATGCATAAAGACATGCAGATGGTGCTTTGAAAATACTTTTGCAACCATGTGTACATATTTGGATAGTTATTGTTTAACGTGAATTTTTAATGAAAAAAACAATTTAAATCTGATTTTGTTGAAGATTAACAGTTTAAACTTTGATTATCGTGAGTAAAAAAAAAAAACAGCGGTCCTTATAATTGATTCTTTTGGTTTTTTTGAATTTTTCAACGCTTATTGTTTTTAAAAATATTTTTTTGCTGCAGATATCAAAACTTTAAAATGCTGGTTATCTCCACCTAAATAGGGTACTAATTAAAAAAGTACATCTAAATCTTACAAGATATAAAGATCATGACAGCAACTTTTTTTTTTAAGAAACTTGTTTTTATTTCAAAAATTCATTCCTTTAAAATACCTCAAATATGTTTCATTTATTATTAGTATTCTTGCTTCCAATTGTATTTGCAGCAAGTACAACCACCACCATTAATTCATTGGAACAAATTTATGCCACTGAATACATATGGACAAATGTCAGAAGAGAATTGACGAGCACTTTGATTTTTGGACAGACGGTTATTGCCCCATTGTCCCAAGATTCGACCACAACTAAAACTTCCACCTATTATGATGATAAAACGATTACCGTAACTCAAGTTTTAACTTTAACTACCAACGGAAAAGTGACTACTCAAACAACAGTACGCACTGAAGTTTGTACTAGCTGTGACACTACTACTTCATTACCAAGTACTACCACCATCACCACCACTGTTCCTTCACCAAGTAAAACTGGTACTGGTAGTTCACAGATTGTAAGTAAGGCAACTACTTCCACTCAAACCATCCAAGATACTACCACTGTGGTGAAAGATTGTACCTTAGACAAATGTTCACCAACATCTAAAACTTCTACCCAAACCATCCAAGATACTACCACTGTGGTGAAAGATTGTACTTTAGACAAATGTTCACCAAAACCTGAAGCTTCCACTCAAACTACTCAAGATACTACTACTACCGTTGTTGCAGATTGTACTTTAGAGAAATGTTTGCCAAAGACAACAACTACTACTTCAAGCACCGTTAATGTTATTTCCAAGCACGCAGATGATAAAACTAGAACTATTACAACTATAACTTCACCTAAAAATGAAGATAAAACTACTACAACCACTACTAATACCTCAGCTTCCACACCTACTACTATAGTTCTGTCTTCAGTTACAACCCCAGCTCCATCTGTTCCTGTTTATGAAGGTGGTGCACCTAGAATTGGCCTTGGGTTAACTGGGTTATTAGGGGTATTAGCTGTTTTTATATAAATTCCATATAAACCTTTTTTAGTTCGGTATTATGTATTTTTTATAGACCAATTAGAAAAATAAATTTTAGATTTGAAGCTACCATTAGGTTTACTACAATAGAAATTTCACAAATTAGCTCACTGTGATCTTATTCCAAACTGTATATATCAGTTACTTTGAAAAGCTACGTTCAAAACTAGGAACCTGATTGGTACACTAAAAATACTTGTCTTCAGGCGGCAAAAAAAAAAGAAAAAAGTACTCCACACTTTCCAAATAATCTTTTTGACTCATTTCTACTAGTTTTCCGCTAATAACTCAACTTGTAACCTTCATTTAAGTCTTTTCAAAATTCAAGTTGTGGTAAAATCTGAAAAATGCTTGTCGTGCAAAACTCAATTATAATTTTCAGGTCAAAACTAAAAGACCAAAGGTACAGATGATACATTAAGTAAGGAGATGTTGGCACTTAACTTGAGAACCAACAAGGTTGGCGTGGCCAATATCGTTGGTATGATGAAATTGAACCAATCTGTATTGAAAGGTTTCTTGATTTTTGGCTCAAGGGGTTCAAAATTGGCATCACTGGGAAAAGGTTTTCAAAGTATTGGCTTAGTAGGCACAAGAAGCTATAAGACATCGACAATTGATTGGAAGCCCATCAAAGCTATGCAGGGAAACTTGGCTACTATTGAGTATCAGCTGAAAATACCATACTTAAGAGGGTTTTTTCTTGGACTTATGATTTTAATGCCAGTATTATCATTCTTTTTAGGCTGTTGGCAGGTAAAAAGATTGAAGTGGAAAAATGAGTTGATCTCTAAATGTGAAAACAACTTAGCCTGTGAACCTATTGATGGTTTGCCAGAAAATATCGATCCTCTGGCCATAGCCGATTTTGAGTATAGAAGATTCAAAATCAAAGGTCATTTTGATTATTCTCAAGAGATGTTTTTAGGTCCAAGAATTAAAAATGGAAATATTGGTTATTTGGTGATCACTCCATTCATTAGAGAAAAAGGCAAACCTATATTGATTGAACGAGGTTGGATTTCAAAGGATAAAATTTTACCTCAAACCCGTAATTCTGGATATTTATCTCATTTAGCTTTCCCACAAGGTGAAATTGAAATTGAAGCATTGTTTAGATCGATGCCAGAAAAATCATATTTACAATTTGATCACGAACCTGGCTCCAGATTATTTAATGTTCATGATATCCCTGCAATGGCAGCCCAATCTGGAGCTCTACCAATTTATTGTCAAATGATTTTTGATTTATCAGATAAACCACAATGGAGGAAACACCAAAAGAAATCGAGTTGGAAATTTTGGAAAAAAGCTGATCAAGACGATGACGATGTTGAATTTATTCGAGCTCATGGAGATGATAATACTTTGCAGTATCAAGAATTTGAGTTTATAAATCAAGGGGTACCAATAGCTCAACTTCCAAAACTTAAATTTAGCAATAATCATTTACAATACCTTATAACTTGGTTTGGGTTGTCATTCTTTAGTGCTGGATTATTGATATGGTCTTTTCTTAGGAAGAATAAGTATTCTTCCGCAGAAAAGGTCATAGCTGCAAAAAGACAAAACATGCAACAAAACTTTTAAAGAGGAATGTAATCAAAACTTGGATTTATATAGATAGAAAGAAACTTCTTGTAAATAGTTAATGAGATAACGAATTTTTTTATTCTAACACCATGAAAAGTTAACTATACTTCTTTTTAATGCTATAAACTGGTTAAACCAAATAATACAACAACTAGGGAAAGATCACCCATAAACATAAGAAAAAGTTCGTAATAACATAATATTTGAACAATTAAAGGTTTGTACATATTTACTTGAGGCATCACCATTGCAGCATAGGATAATAATTTCAAAATCAAGTGATTATCACCTTCATTTACCAATTTTTGATTTTTTGATACAACATAGTAAGTTGATAAAACCACAGCTTCAACTGAAGCGAAAAAGATGAAAAATCCGTTCATGTTTGATTTTGGAGGAAGGGATCGAATACTACTGGAAGAAGAAGATTGAAATTCTTGAAAATTAATGAAATGATAAAAAAAATTGATTAATATGAAAAAGTATCTCACCACCAAAAATCGGAATTTCCATTGTTTCTGTTTGTAAATATTATAAGCCAATAAATCTTGTTGATATTTCATTTCATCGGGAGACTGATTCATAGGTTCGAAATTATCATTATTTGGATCACCATTCAACATAGCCATCATTTTAGCTAAACCATCACCATCGTTCAAATCTCCTAGACCAGGAAATCCTGGCATAGCTCCAGCTTGATCAGCAGTACTTCCTCTTTGACCTCCAAACACTTTATTAAAGATCTCATCGATATTTTCAGTTCTATCGATTGGAGGAGTATCAACAGTAGCTATATCAATAATATCAGGGTCATCGTCATGATTAATAGCACTTTCTACGCCAGCAACAACACCTGGAGCAACACCGGTTGCAACCCCAGTTGCAACTGGTGTTGGCTGTTCAATCGTCGGTTTATCCAAGACTGAAACCACAGCATCAGCTTTGATTGAAGACCCTTGAGATAATATGTCATTCAAACGATTGGTTGCTTGCCCCTTAGCCATTTTGGCTAGTCTTCTCTCTCTAAGAATCCGCTTCTTCTCTTCAGCACTAATCTCTGACATAGTTTACTACGTGGTGGTACCAACCTGAATAAATTTTACTGTGCTCCTCGCAAAACTTGTGGCCAGTTTTGATAGTGCCAGCTTTGAATCATGAGTGATAAACCCGAGGCGGAAGATACGTCTTTGAACTATCAGGAGCAGTTGAGAAGACAAACGATTATCAATTCCATGGAAAACCGGGACTATTTGTTGATCATTGCCAGTCAACAACAAAAATCGGTGGCCCAGGTCAAGTATGAATTGATGATGAGACTTACTGAGGGATAGACCAAAACAGAAGCGAGGAGCCAAGAGGACGAAAAATTGTCGGTAAACAACGTAGAAACGAAAAGTTAAGTTATAGAATAGAGAAAATGACGTTTAAACCAAATTCAAGCGGTCATAAGACTTTCAGGGTCAATTTCGGTTAAATTAGGTCCACTCCAGTAGAGATGAGATTGGAGTCAATGAAATATTTGGAATGGTGGTAATTAGGGCAATCAGTTAATTTAGTAAAATCATGCAAATCTTTCTATTTTGAAATCTTTCTATTTTATTACATTACATTAGTATACAATAATTAAATCTAGTATTATTCTTAATAAAACTAGTTTTCATCTAAACCTAGGTCGTGTAGTGGGTTTAGTCACTTTTGATTGTTGTTTCTGGGATGATCTGATACTACCTGAATCAAATAACCCTCTCATATATCGAGGCGGTTGGTTGAGGTTAGGTATTGGATTTGAATCTTGAGGTTTAGATTTTAGTTGAGGTATTTTTGTAGTGGTGATAATCGGAGACCGTGACCGAGTGATAGGTTTAACATTGGATTTAGTTTCACTCGAAGAAGTAGCAATTATTCTAGTATCTTCTTCAGATTGTTTAAGTTTTAATTTCAATTGTTTATGGTATTTTTCAGCTTCATGTAATCGGGCTTCCAACGCTCGTATTCTCGAATTTACTTGCCTAGTATCATGCTTCTGATCCCACTTCTTCTTAGATGGACATCCAGGAAAATCAACACACCACATTGTTATTGATAATCCATACAAAAATGACGAAAATGCTTCATTGAACCCCATTGAGATTGATTGATGCAACTGCTGCAATCGTGTCATATAACTCTCCATTTCCTCTAACGAATCACTTAATCTTTCAAATTTCTCCGTGTTTTGCTTCGATTCTAATGGTAATGCTTCTAAATCAATCGGATAATGAATTTTTGGCGACGGGGCAAAAAGATAAACCCCAGAAGATCGATGGGACTGCCGACGTGAACTTCTACGTCCTTCATCATTGGGAGTCTCACCACGTTCCGAAGACATATCAAACCATCTATTTTACTTACTTTGGTCAATGTTATGATTTCCCATGTCGTTAAACATTAAACGACATTGTCGTCCTATTGACAAAAATTGTGACATTTTTTGTCACTAATTACGACAAAATAAATCTGGCTTACAACCCAAATCATATGCAGGATGTCTAATATATTCTATATAACTAGAATTAATCAAGTGTACCATCAAAGATAAAGATATAATTACTTATGGATCATCTTGTCCTATGATTTGTTCCCAAGTTTTATTCTCTTTGGTTAATTCTTGAAATAATTCGTCTCTAATCTTAGCGGGTAAACCTGGACCTTTGTAGGCAAAGGCAGTATAAAGTTGAACAAAAGTGGCACCAGCTTTACCAAATTCTAAAGCATCTTTACCAGAAGAAATCCCACCACATCCGATCAAAACTAAATTCGAATCTTTAGTATGTTTACGTAAAGTACGTAATGCTTGTAAAGAAATCGGTTTTAATGGTTTTCCAGATAAACCTCCGGTTTGGTTAATTAGGTTTGTATCAGTAGTTTTCAAATCATCCAAAGGTCTCTGAACTGTAGTATTAGATACAATAATTCCGTCTATACCAGCTGTTTTTGCTGAAGAAGAAATTGAAATGATCTCTGGTTCTGATAAATCAGGAGCAATTTTAACTAAAATGGGAATTTGCTTGTTAATTAAATTTGTTTTTAAAGAATCACGCTCATTTTTAACAACAGTTAGCAAATTAGTTAATTTTGCTTCATTTTGCAAGTCTCTTAATCCAGGAGTATTTGGCGATGATACATTAATAATGAGTACATCGGCATAAGGGCCTAACCTTTGAACTCCTTTAACATAATCGCTAACTTCGTCCCCGGTTTTGTTTTTCCCCAAATTGATTCCTAATAATTTTCCGGGTCTAAAGGCCATAGAGCTAGGATACTCATTTGAGTTTTCTTTTGTAAACTTTTGGTATAATTTATTGAATCTTAATTTTAAGTTGGCAATGACATTGAAATGACCAGTAGAATTAAATCCGTAACGATTAATAACAGCATCGTCTCTAGGCAATCTGAAAAAACGAGGTTGAGGATTTCCTGGTTGAGGTTCGGGAGTTATCGATCCAATTTCAACATAGGAAAATCCACAATTGAACAAGGCTTCTATGGCTTCTCCATCTTTATCCAAACCAGCAGCAAGTCCAATTGGCGTACTTAACCGAGTACCAAATACATTAACTCCTAAAACTTCATCATATTCCGGATGTAAATCTTCATCTTTTAATGTAGGCGCTAATCCGTATTTCATAAATTTTATTCCTAATTTATGGCCCTGTTCAGCATCTGTCAAATTTCTTATCAAAGGACATAACAAGTATTCGTGAATACCTGATCTAGCATCGGTTAAATAGTATCCTCCTAAACCAACTCCTACTATCCCGGATACCACCAATAATGACCGCGAAAAAAAACTTGATTGCACTACTGGTACCCTGTTCGTCACCGGTTTCAAAAATCGCAACATCTGCTTCATACCTTCACTGCTAATCGTTTAGTCTCTCTATTATTAGCAATCGTTCGATATATCCAATCTCAAATCAACATCATATGAAATTACACAAAAATAAAAAAGTGAAAAATTCTCCTGCATACAATGGATGCGGGACAGGATGCCATTTTCGAGATGAGATGGTTGATAGAGGTTGATATAGTAGGGACTTTGTTAGGTTAAAACACGATAAATGGTGATTCAGTCTAATTTAACAGCTGGCGATCGGCCAGGGATTACTAAATATGAAAGAGGAGGCGAAAAAGCGCAAAGAAAGGCGAGATATACCAAGGATAAAAAGTTATATTCTGGATTGAAGAAAGTTGATAAACAGTATAAGGAAGCATTATTATCAGCAGCAGGGACGGATTTGTTATTACAAGAAGATGGAGGTTTTCTTGAAGCAGACGGACCTATGGAGAGAACGTACAAGTTCAAGCAAGATGATATAGAGCAAGTTGTTGATGAATCAATGAAGAATAAAAAATTTGATTTGAAACTAACCGAATTTGGTCCATATACTATCGACTATACAAGAAATGGAAGAAATTTGTTGATTGGTGGCAAAAAAGGACATGTTGCATCGATAGACTGGAGAAAGGGGACCATAGATTGTGAACTACATCTTAATGAAACTGTAAATGCCGTGAAATATTGTCATAATGATCAAATGTTTGCCGTTGCCCAAAAGAAATATGTATTCATGTATGATAAAACTGGGACTGAAATTCATCGATTAAAACAACATGTTGAAGCAACATTATTAGATTTCTTACCTTATCATTTTCTTTTGGTTTCAGCTGGTAATACCGGATTTTTAAAGTTTCATGATATATCCACTGGTACTATGATTAGCGAGCTTAGAACTAAACTAGGTCCAACTCAAGCAGTGAAACAAAATCCTTGGAATGCAGTTATGCATTTGGGTCATGGAAATGGTACAGTTTCCCTTTGGTCTCCTTCAATGCCAACCCCATTAGTTAAAATACAATCAGCTAGAGGTCCAATACGAGATTTAGCAATAGATAGAGAAGGTAAGTATATGGCAGTATCTGGAGCTGATAAATCATTAAAAATATGGGATTTAAGAAAGTTTAAAGAAATTGACGACTATTATACTCCTATGCCTGCAAGTTCGTTGGATATCTCCGATACTGGTTTATTGTCAGTAGGATGGAATACCCATATTACAGTTTGGAAAGATATATTTAAGAAAAAACAAACAAATCCGTATATGAATCATTTAATACCTGGAAGTAAAGTAGAGAAACAAAAATTTGTTCCATTTGAAGATATTTTGGGGGTTGGTCATCAACAAGGATTTTCTTCATTAATAATACCAGGTTCTGGTGAAGCCAATTTTGACGCTTTGGAATTAAATCCTTATGAAACGAGTAAACAAAGACAAGAGCAAGAAATTAGAGGCTTACTTAATAAATTGGCTCCTGATTCTATTTCTCTTGATCCTTCTATTATTGGTTCAGTTGACAAACGAGCAAATAGTCTTCGCTTAAAACCAGGTCAAATTAATGAACTTGATCAAGCAAACGAAGAAAAGACTCTTGAAATAAGACCAGAGGTTAAAAGTAAAAATTCAAAAATAAGAGCTCATTTAAGAAAGAAAAGACAAAATGTCATTGATCAAAGAAAATTACGAATTGAGAAGAATTTACAACAAGAAAAGGAAGCTAGAAAGAGGAGGAACAACTTGGCAAATGGAATTCCTGAAGAGAAAGATTTATTGGGACCAGCATTATCAAGGTTTAAATAGACTCTTAATTTGCATTACATTTATCATACACATGTATATAGATAAACATATATATATTAATGTATTAATCACGAACTAAGTTTATATATAATTTTCTGGAGTACCTTATTTTCAAACATCAATGCTTTTAAATAGTCTTCTTCAATGTAACTACCTTCGCCTATTTCTTCAATCGAACTGACTATTTTTGACTGTTCAATATTGAAATCTTGGGTGTTTTCTAACTTTGCACTGGTTTTACTATTAGGGGAACTACAATGTGGCATTGACTTCTTCTTAAAATCATTAACGTGTGATAATAGTATTGAATTCCGGGTTTTTAATGAGCATGATTCGAAATCTTCAACTATTGATCTGACTTTAGATCTATGATCATCACTGATAAAGGAATTGTAAACAGGTAAATTCAAGAAGGATCTAATCAATGATTTATCATTTGGTTCCAAAAACTCAATTGCAGCATATGCTAAAGAAGATCTTTTTAATGAGTTAGTTCCAATTTTCAACAACAATCCACATAGTCTTTCAATTTCCTGCAAATCAGTGTCGATTATTTTTGACCAATTTATTGGTTCTTCAATTAAACTGACTTGATCATTAAGTTTTCTGAAGAAGTTTCTAATAATATAGTCAACAACTTCGAATTGCTCTAGCTTTGTCTTGTTTCCTTTTATATCACCATAATCGATCGAGTAATCAGCCGGTTTAATTGTGTCTTCTGGTTGAACAAAAATAGCTAAAAACCGCCATAATTTTACCGGATTTTTTATATCGCTTAAATTGCTATCACCACCAAAACTTGACCCTGGTATTTGACCTAGCCAGTTTAAAACTGCTGATAACAAACCCATACCAATTTCCTAGTTGATAATGGATGCAAAATTATTTCGCAACCATTTCCATTTGTGGTAAGACCTACTCAACAGCGGTTGTCGAATTTGTAAATAGTGTGAATAGTGTGAATAGTGTTGATAGTATTGATAGTGTTGTTTCTGTTGATTTATTGCTCGGCGGTATTGAGTATTTATGTTTGTAAATATTCATCATGAAACCTGATCAAACAGTACTGGTTTCTTTTGCTAGTATTGAATCATAATTGACCATGAAGGAGTAAATGAATGTACTGTACACCAAGCACAGATTTTCATGTGAAATCATAATATTATACCATTAACTACATACTCTAAATAATAGTTGTATTGGCTGACATGCAATATTTATGGTTTAAAAGCAACTTTGTAAGTATATGAAAGAAGGAGTAACCAATGCCGAGAGTATAATGCTAAATGGATTAATAAATTTTACCTAATGACTGGTTCTTGCTATCATTGAGTAATTCAGATAATCCACTTGGATCAAGTCACACAATCTTGTTGGTGATGAGCCTATAGAATTCATTTGATCGAATTGATCTATTTGAGATTGTAAATATTGTAACACATGAATGAATTTACCATTGGATTGATGGTTGAATTGGTTTAATTTTGTCAATAAATCTAATTGTTCAACAATTTTGATTAAATTCGTTAGTGATTCAATGTTGGTATTTTCTTCTTTTATTGTTAAGCAGATTAGCCACGTATTAGCTATTTGTTCATATGCGGTTGATATTATATAATTGAATTCAGAACTAGTAAATTTAGGTAAATCATTCAAAATTTCAGTAATAAATTTCAAAAAATTTAATGAGTTGAAAATGTTATTTTCTATTGGAGGCACAAAATTCAATATAAAATCAGATGTACAATTAAGAAATTCAAGAATATCGGGTTTGACTCTTAAATATGAATAATCTGATTCTATATCATATTTATATGGTAGATTTTTTCTGATTTGTTGAAATTTTTCTTGTAATAAATTGATTGAATCCTGTAATGTTGGCTGTTTTGATATATTATGAATTGTATTTTCAATTTCAGGATGGATATTCAACAATTCTGCTACTAAATTTTGTAAGCCTTTCTGATCCAAAACTTCAATCAATCGTGGCACTGGTAATTGTTGCCCAAGTATCTTTTCAGTTTTAATTTTCTTTCGTGAAACTTTGAAATGTTTGAATTTTTGCCTCTGATCATCTTGATTTCGATTATTTTCTTGTTGTAGTTGTTGTTCTTGCTGATTATGTTGTTGTTGTTGCTGCTTTTCTCCCTCTTCTTGATCTTGTTGACCTCGTTCTGGTTCTTCCTCGTCTTCTTCGTATTTCCTTTTCTTCATCATTGGTTTTTGAGTATAATTTTCAGGAATTTGACGAGGCAACTCTTTTACAGGCGCTTGGCCCCAATGAAATCCAGCTGACATCATCCTATTACTTGCTTCAGTGTTGGCTATGGGATAAGAAAAAAAAAGTCTGCTAACAAATGCAAAATCTTCACCTTCAGATTTTCTGGTGCTCACAAAAAATTAGTTTCTTTTTCAAGGTCAATTTCATCACCAAAGCACAAAACATTTCAATAAAACAAACCCAACCAGAGAATGCAAGGTTTAAACCGATTGAGTGAGTTGTTAGAAGTAAATTGATAGGGTTAGGTGAACAAAAACCAAAGTTTAAGCAATTGTTTTCACATTCTTATTATCAAAAACGTAGATTGCTCTCATTTTGATCAAATTAAATCCAATTATATTGTATTAAATACTATTGTAATATATGTATATACATGCTTTGATTGTAAGTATGTCATGAAAGAGTTTGCCATCTCCTTAATCACATACTTGTTGTTTTTTTATTTTTTGATTTTCGATGTTTTTTTTCAAATTGTCTACCCCAGGTCGTATATATATGTAAGTTTAAAAATGTAATCGTCTGTCCTATCATCAAATCGTTTCTTGTATTCTTGCGTGTGGTTTCATTTTCCATTGACATATACACTTCTGTTTATCAATGTACTTCTACTTCTCAATAGTAATCATTTGCTTAAATATTTTCATCATCTTCTTGTCATCAATGTAAGTTTCAATAGTAATCATTCGCTTGAATATCTTCGTCATCTTCCTCTTCTTCTGATTCCAATTCATCATCTTCTTCATCAAAAGCAGACTCCGAATCTAAATCATAATCAGCGGCATTGAATTCTTTGAATCTTGATCTCTTAATATCAACTTCGGTGTCATCATTAGTTTGGGTAATTGTAAAATTTGATGTTGGATTATGGTTTTCAATTAAATCTTCATCTTCATCCTCCATTTCAATTTTAATTTCATGAATTATATCGAAGCATTCCGATAATAAGGCATTCAACGTACCTTGCCCCTCGGGTATTTGACCATTAATAAGAAACTTACCGTCAACCCTCAAATTATCTAAACTAGCTAATTTCATTTGAAATGGAAATAATTCACGAATATTATTAATACCATCAACTCGTTTTAATTCCAATAAGCATCGCTTTACAGTTGATAATTGATTGAAAATTGGTGCCAAAGATTCAGATACTGGTTCTGATGACTCCAATAATTTATAAATCAAAGAATAACATCTCCTTAATAAATATAAAATTAACATTTGCTGCTTTTTCAAATATTGTTGACAATTTGTTGTTGTTTTTGACAATGTATTCAAAGAAGAAGTGGAGCTATTAGTCGAAAGTGATAAATTAACCATGTTTTTGTTAACTAATTCAATTGATTTACCATTTGAATCTAACACATTGTAAATTATTTTGTGGGAATTTTCCAGTTTTGATTGATTACTGTTGTCGGTTTTGTTTTTGCTGTTATTGTTATTATTATTGTTGTTGTTGTTGCTTTCAATATCATTATTATCTTGACTCAATTTTTCTTTCTCAAAGGTTTGCTTGCCTTGCTTTTCTTGTTTTTCCTTTTCTTGATTAATTTCATTATTGATTTTTTTTCTATTTTCATCGATATTTTTCAACAATTTTTGATAAGTATATAAATCAGTTTCTCTCATAGTCCATCTTCTTGTGATCAATAAATTTTCTAACTTAAATCTTAAGTCAATCAATTGATTATATAACACATCTAATTGTTTAATAAATTTGAATTCGGGGACATCTTGATCAAATTCTAATAAATCATCATTATTGTTATTTTTCATTATTAAATCTTTTAATAAATTATTAACATCATCGACTAACCCATCAAGAATTGAATTATAGTTTAATTCTTGATTGTTTATTGGTGATTTTTCATAATTTTTTAAACTTTTTATATGAGCTTTAAATTGATCAATAATTAACAGATTAATAGAATCATTATTGGTAATTAAATTAATTAAATTTTTTCGTAAAGTAACCAATTGATTATAATTATAATGTAAATTTGGGGGTATATTTTTGAAATTATTTTGTAAAACCTGATATAATTTTTCAATTTTTGATAATTTATTTCTCAATAATAAACTTTCTTCTTGCTTATAAATGTTTGATTGTTTAGTAAATTTCAAATATGCTTGTTTAATTAATACATCATCAATTGAATCATTGGCTTCAGAATCATTATCTTCATTATTATCAATAATTGATTTTATTTCCACCAATCTTGCATGTATTGGTTCTAAATCTTGTAAAGTGTAAACCTGGCATTCTTTCAAATGATCCATTAATTTATGAACTGCTGAAAGCAGAGAATAAGTAGCGGGAGCAAATTTGGTCAATCCACATGTAACGAAGCATAAAGATAATAGTTGCCAAATATCATCAATTAAAGAATCGATTGATGATGATACTAAAGTAATCCCTCTTAATTCTTCATCCTTTCTTGTTAATTTCAATTCAATCAAGTTATCCAAGAATGTATTATAAATTTGATAAATTTGATTCAGATTGATATACTTTTGACGATTATTCTTCAAATTCAATAATTCATTATATATTTTATTGAGATTATCGTACAATTGTCTTTCGTAACCGGGAACTTTGTTATTATTACTTAATGGTGTAGATGGCCGAGTCATACTTACTGCTACAAACTAACTAACATCCAATTTGTTGTTGGTTGTAAAATCAAGGTACGTGCGATGGCTAAATTATTCTACCCCCGCTTTACCACCGCCAGCACTGGCAACACTGTCAGCCCCACCACCTTGTTGCCCAAACGAGTCCAGCACTGGCTATTACTGCTACTACTACTACTACTACTACTACTATTACTATTACTATTACTTTACATAGACTATTACTACTCTGCAGATCCTATCGCTATTACTCTACTCGCATCAACAACTTTAGTGGTTCGGAAGTTTTATTAGATAATAAGAATACAAGACTAGCAAACGGTGTAAGTTTACAGGTAATTTCATGATCAACTAGTGGTTTTTTTTGTAGACCACTTGCAAAAGATTGAAATTCTTGTTACGAGTATATCCTTTGTTTGAACATCGGTTAGTTAATCTTAGGATGAAATATCTTAGAGTGAACTTTCAATATAAGTAATAATGTCGATTCTGACTACAAACCCTACATTAGCTTTAAGCATTTTGGTTACTAATAAACCCCTTAGTAATATTGACGTATACATACATTTCTCCCTAATTGAAACAATTAATAACACTTTTATTAACAAAAGTTTTTGATGTACTATCACTTGAATTTAATAAAAATGAATTCCAATTTTGTTTTGACGACCCTTGTATTTCTATGCTTATTCTCCGGTTGATTGAAACCATTAAACTCGCTTTACTTTTCAGTAATCATCCTATTGATGTTACCATGAAAAAGATTTTACAACGGAGGTATTATTAACTGTTTGTCAAAAGTTCAACAAATGGTCTCGATACCATTGTTAAGACTTGATTCTGAATTACCCCAATACCTGTATTGAGCCTTAACTTAATTTCAGTCTGACCACCTAATTTAAAATGATTGGAACCAAAGATATGTTCATTAAATTTCGTATCTTTCAGCATCAAATATCCTCAATTTATGTATTTGTGAATCAATGATAGTAATTTATCCAAATTCAAATGAAATTTGAAATTAAAAATTACCATTTAAGTAAAAGATTCAACTATTCAAATGCATATTGTTTTAATTACGATCAAAGTTAAAAAGTTAAAATATTCCAAATCTAAATTGTTTCATAAAATCACCATCCAAGTTAAAAAAATTCAAATATTCAAATTTAATTTGTTTTATAAATTTTTATGTTTTTTTTTATAGTTTGCCTTCTTTTTTTTTAGTATTGTTTTATATGTTTGTCACTATTGGTGAACATTCAATAGTTAATAGTAAATTATCAATATTCAGGATTTGCTACATGTAGTATTTTTCTGGAATAATCAGTATCATCAGCTAAACTACCTTCACTCAATCGTTTTCTACCCATCATAACTGGATTTAGTCTTGGATCAGTTAATTTGGTGCTATTCATTCTGGAATTAGTTACATGATCGTTAGGATGATCAAATGGGTTATCGAGGGGCATGTCTAAAGGACTGATATTTTTTGATTTACTTGTATTACTTCTGTTGAAAGGTGATTCACTATAATCGGTGACAAAATCTTTTTCATCATCATCATCATCATCATTATTTCTTCTTCTTCTAATCAAGAAAAAGATTAACCCACCAATTAATGCTAGTGCTACCACCCCTCCAACAACACCTCCGGCAATTGCCCCTGTATTTGATTTTGATTGATTGTCGTTTGAATGCAGTCTATTTGAGGATGGGGTCGACAGACTCGATGAAGTAGACGATGAAGAAACGCCTGAAGTCTTGGTTTTGATTAATGTCGTGGTTTTTCCTGAACCATCAGTCACCCCTGAATTTGCCAACGAATCTGCACCAGTAGCCGTATCAGATGGAGAAGATTCTGGTGCTGCTGTTGGTGTTGATGTCGTTGATCTTGTTGTTGATGACGTTGATTTTGTTGCAAGTCCTGTCAGACTTGCACCGAATCTAGATGAAATCCCGGCACTCGATCCACCTTGCAAAGCAGCTACTGCTTGTTGAGGAGTTGAAATCGATCCCGATCCATCTCCAATATAAATCGAAAAATCTGAGGCCCCACCACACATATCTTGACCAAATCCAGTACAAGGAACATTACATTGATCAGCAACAGCCTGGCTACTCGGAAATGAACTTAAGCAATAACATTGATTTCCATTTTTGAATGCAATGTAAGGATAGCCCGAACCACAACTTGTTCGACAAGAATCGGCCGATTGATAGATATTAGTCCCTTGAAGTGAAACCGACCCAATCAGAGAAACACATGCTAGTTGAACATCAGCAACCACCAAAACTGGTATCAATAAAAACGACAATAACGTCATCATCATCTCCTTCCTCATTCCAATCATCATTATCAAATTAGATATAAAAGAAGAGTAAATGTCAAGTTACGGTTTTTTTTTTTCTTTACTGAATAATTTTTTTTTTTGCTCTGGTGCAAAACTTATCAAAAGAAATTTATCAAACAATCAATTTTAAATTTCAATCGAATTTTCACCAACTTTTTTTTAAACAATCTAGAAATATAAACATACATACACATACATACATACACGCATATTTATTATTTACTTTATTTCATATCTTTCCCTCTATTCAACTCTTACTTTCTTCCTACTACTCTCATAAATTCTGTCGTGGTTATAAATAGCCAAAGCCTCACTATCATCGCGTTTAAATAGTTTCCCAATTCGGAAAAGTTTTTGCTTATGTAAGCATTGTTAGGGCTATGCTTATGTAAGCCAGGGTTTATTAAATTAGTAGATGAGGTTTTATATGGGATAGAAAGAGATGAAGAGGAGGAGGAGGATGATTATAATGATGATGATTGAATGATGATTTATATTTAATGTGTGTAGCAGCTATTAGTATGAAAGGTTGCGTTGTTTTTGATGGTGATTGCGATTTTTTGGTTTATGTTATTGTTTTTGTTACAGGACTTGTTTAGAGTAAATATTGGCTGTGGGTGCGGCTGGCAGGTATTGGCAAGGAGGTATTGTCATCTATCCTGATTAGGCGATTTGTAAGCTGTTTGTAGTAGAAATAGAAATAGGCAGTAACAGTAGACAGTTTAGAAACAGTAAACAGTGTAGAAACAGTAAACAGTGTAGAAACAGTAAACAGTGTAGAAACAGTAGACAGTGTAGAAACAGTAAACAGTGTAGAAACAGTAGACAGTGTAGAAACAGTAGACAGTTTAGAAACAGTAGACAGTGTATAGTGTAGACCCTGTTGACTGCGTCGATTAAACATTACGCCCAGATCAAGGGCGCTTGTACATTTAACTGTGGGTTGATGTTAAGTTAGAGGGAACAAGCCAGAAAAATCAGAGGAATAGTAGTCAAACAGATCAAAGACCAAGTAAACAAACGTAAGCAAGTATACAGTTAAAAGTGTAAGTTTGAACTAGGGTAAAGGGTGAACAGTAAGCAAGTATAACCTCATACATCTAAGACTACTTGGTAGGTTTATGTCTGGGTTAAGTCTGGGGTAATCCTGGATTAGGTCTGGGATTAGATTAACAAGAAATTGCTCTATCATTGGTTGAAACATCAATAAAATTGTCCACAATCGCATTTTATATATTGAACCTAAACAACTAATTGTTGAACCAAGTGGGGAGTGAAGTGAAATCAAAACTGGTTAAAACAGGGGTACTAGTTTTATTTCCAACTACAAACCGTACCTGCGAGCAAATGGTTTTCAGTAAACTAAATTTCACCATTTCATGTAGATAAAGAATTTGCTAACCAATAGGATATTTATTATGAAGTTTTAACACAAGCTTATCTTGTTGCAAAGGATGATACTATTTTCAAAATCTTACCTGGCTGTCTGACTAGCAATTTCTTCCACAAACAAATCTGTAATTTCTCTCACTCAACTCGTCGGTAATCGCAATATATGATTTGAGCCTGGCCATATGAAAACTGATATTTATAACTAAATTTTATCTTAGAGAAAACCCTGTTCCATTTGATTGCTAATTGATACCTGGTAATGTAAAATCTGCATTTGTAGATGATAGACTGATTTTATTGACAAATTTATCTCGACAGTACTCAAATATATTAACAATCTGCAACCTCAATGATGTTAACTCTAATCAAAATTCTGTCTTGGGTCTTTGATTTGATGTATTATCAACTAATATGAATAATGATTGAGACGCAATAAATATTTGTTTTTTTTTCAACTATTGATTCAATGGTATTGTAAATGCATTTGAGTCCTCAAAGACTCCTGAAGTACTACTTTCAAAACCTTAAAGCAATATCAATATGTACAAGAAATAATGTTCTTTTATAGCTCATTGATGAAATTTTGAAAATTTATGGTGTTAGACTTATTATTCCTCCAATCGATATCCAATTCTGTATCTAAAATTTCTAATAATTAAATATATCTTTAATTTTATCATTAGTTGAATCTCTTGGGACATATTCCTTTATTAATTTCTGCATATCTTCGATTTCTTCTTTGTATTTTGGATTTTCGTTATATTGGTGATATGCCAGAACTGAGTTCAATTGACAGTCAATGATTTTTGATTTATAATCTTCCACGGCTTCTCTTAACGTATTGTCGTTAATTAGATCAGGGGCAGCTTCATATGAAAGCAAAAAATTTAAAATCCATTGTTCCGCCTTATGAGGACTTGAAAAATAATATCGACCAAAAAATCGATTGAAATGATCGTGATACATTTCAATGATTTGATTATCCTGTTTAGAAAACTCTTCAAAATATAACTTACTGGGATATTCTTCAAATTTGAATTTGCTTAAAGAACGTTTATACTGTAAACTTGAATAGAATTTCTCGTGTAAACCAGTTTTATAAGCAATTAGTGCTTTAATTTTCATCAATAATTTCTTATCATACAAAATTTTATCAATAATTAGATTACAATTAATTTTAGAATAATCGCAATCATTTATAAATTCAGGTAACCGCTCTTTATCATCGGGGCCCTCTTGGCCTTCTTGTTTTGCAGGATTTCTATGTACGGTAACATAATGAACCTCGCTTAATGGAATGATATTATGGCAAGAATCATCATTAATTAAAGATGGTAAATTGTACTGATTAATTCCAAAATCGTCAGTGTCCCAATACAGGAATTTTTCAAACTTTTTATTATTTATCGAATTTTTACTGAAAAACTTTGATCTCCATGATGATTTAACTCTTTCATTACGAATTTTTTCCCGTTTATGCTGGTGTTGCTGTTTCATGAAGCGATAACTGTCTTTTGATATCGATTTTTCGGTTCTAGCGGTTAAACTTTTTAATAAAATTTTTTTAATAAGCATTTCGAAAGTCATAATGCCCTCTAATTCCATTATATTCATCATACCAAGTATAAATTTTGATTCGATTTTTGGATAATTGTTAGTTTTGAAATACTTCAAAATACTGGAATCAATAACATTTTCATCTTTAGCTATATAAACTAAGAAATTTGTTTCTCGGTTTCGTTCCAAAACTTTAACTTGATGGTGGATAATTGCCAAAGGATCTCGAAACCAATCATGTCGACGTGATATTTCAAGTTTCGGAAAATTATATTCACAATCAGCTTCGTCAACATATTTTTTCATAGTACTTCGAACATCAGCATAAACTCGATGTAAACAATGATCATCATTCATCAAATAATATCGGGCAATTGATTGATTGTAAGTTAAGCTTTTATTCGGATTTATTGCATTGAAAAATGCATAAGGTTTACCATGATGAACTAATTCAATTTCCCTTAGTATTTTATCTAATAAATCATTGATTTTATATGGATAATCGTAAACATATTGGGGATGCTTTAAAAACACAGTTCTAACAGTCAACATTGACAATGCTCGACATCGTACTACCAATTTACCAAACTCATGAGTAAAATGGGACAAATATTGAGTGTCAAACACCTTTAATCTGGAATAATCTTGTCCCTTATCGTTTCCAGGATCTCGTACTATATCTAAAATCTTCTCCATCGATCCAACTGATGAATCCATCTTAGAAAAATCTAATTTTAATTCAACATCTCCATACTTTTGCCCGTAGTACTTTACCGGTATTCGCAAACCTCTTGGTCTGACCTCTATCTTGAAATGCCGTAGAAGATTCATAGCTTTCTAGTCATTAAGCTCTTTGTCCATTGATTCCTTTGAAATGTGCATCACGTGATATTTGAAATGTGGTAATAACTAGAACTAATTTGAAGACATAAGCTCAATAGGTAATAATCAGATATTTACCATTGAATTCGGTTATTCAGTTGCTTCATATGTTTCCATAATTAAGTTCTTGGAAAAAAACTGGTAAAATACATGCACAAGTAAAAAATTGAAAGAGTTAAATTGAATTGGTACATGATTGTTCATGAAGCATATGTTCAGAACGAGTTTGATTATTCAAGTGGTTTTTGTACCTAACTGTAGGGAAATAATTCGATTTTTCTTTTGCTTGTATTAAAATAAGTTCGCAATTTTGATCTAATGGGGGAATTATCCAGTTTTTTTAGTACTGGTAAAAGCTTCAGATTTTTTTAAAAACATCAGATATTAAATCCCCTCTGCTCTGTTCACTAACATCACTTTTGTATTTTCAAACCCCATAACACTAAAACAAACTGAACGATCTCAAAATTTACATTAAAGTTAGACCCAATATGAGGCCTACGCTAAATTACTACTAAAATGATTGAATGCTAGTTATGTGTCAAAGCAAATCAAATTCTCTCAATTTGGACTACAAGTTAATTTTAAAATATAGATATATTAAATTTATATCAACAATGCCTAAATTGGCCGAAATTTTTAATGTTTCAAACATGCCATTAATTGATTCAAATAAAGAGTATGAATCAATGCTTCCCAAAAAGCAATATAAACGGTTTAAACAAACAATTGCATCACTAATAACGAAAGTAAGAAAGTAAAACTTGAAAATTGAATGAAATTGGAGCCGCCATCATAAGTTGAAATAGAAGAATCACTGATTTCACTAGAGGTTGATGAAGGCCTAGTATTGGTACTTAAAGTAGATGGAAATGTTTGCTTCTTGGTTTCAGAAGGTTGGTGAAGTACATTATTTATGGTGCCTTTGTTGCCATTTCCACTATTTTCATTTGAGCTGTTTCCTCCTTCGTTATTGAAGCCATCTCCATTATTTCCATTAGAACTATTTCCTCCTTGGATACTCGAGCCTTTTTTACCATTTTCATTTGAACTGCTTCCTCCTTGAGTACTAGAGCCATTTTCACCATTTGCCAAACTACCGATTGAATTCCTGCCAAGTCTAGTAGATGAATTTCCAACTTTTACTGAATCACTTTTAACACTTTCACTTGACTCAACACTGTTACTAGTTCCACTCTTAATGCTGCCACTCGTAACATTTTCACTTGACTCAACACTGTTACTAGTTCCACTCTTAATGCTACTACTCTTATTAGAAAATTTTGATTCGAAAGTTGGTTCCGAGGACTCGGAAAGTCTCAGCGTTATGCTAAATTTACTAGATTCACTTTTTGAGCTAATCATGTAAGAATTTGCAGAAATGGTGGAATGAGATAAACTTGTATCAGTATAAATTGAACCAGTTGAACTATCTGTATCAATAATCTTACTGGATTCAATAGAAGATATCGTTGAATTCCAGTATCTTATGGAAGACATCACCAGGGACGTGTAAACAGTTGAAGCAATGAAAGAATTTTCAGTTTGCGACGTTGAAATCGCAAAAGAAGATATTGATGATAACGAATTAGCACTAGTTGGAGATATCTTATCTGACGAGGTAACATAAGACTTGGAAACCAGACTTGTAATACCCATAGACACACTATCTAATAAGGAAGAAGACTTCAAATCTGAAGATATCTCGATTGATGAAGAACTACCAGAAACCAAAGTACCTGTAGAAAAAGATAACGAAGAATCAGACAGAACAGGTGCGGATGCAATAGAAAAACTAGTGCTAGTATACACCGCTCCATCAGATTTAGTACCAACTATAATCAATCCAGTTTGAGTGGTAGGTAATCCATTAGAATTAGTACCAATTACAATAACTTCATCTTGTGTCGTCACCGAACCATCAGGTTTAGTGCTAGCAATTTGTGTAGTTTGAGTGGTAAATACTGGCTCAACAATAAATGATGTGCTAGTATACACCGCTCCGTCGGATTTAGTAC